>MJUU01051787.1:48959-74319 GCA_002080025.1 Modiolus philippinarum | reverse complement strand
CAATCATCCCATAGAAATATCCATACTCCATTGATAAGTACTATTTTAACATACAACCTTTGGCGGACGAATTTCCTTTTGGTGGTATGATACCTAAAGCGAGAGAAATGTGTACATTTTAGCGAATTAAAATTAAGTTACCTGTAAAATATTGAGGGACAATTTAGCGAATCATAATTCAGTGTAATACATTAATGACATCAATAGATATGTAATCTTAATTGCATTTTTGTATATATATAAAAAATGTGAACTTCCTATTTAAAAATAAAATTTAGTATCATACTGAGGCTGAAAAAAGTTTTGTAGACGAATTTATGTGTGTTTCTCTAAACAGAGCGATTGGAATTCACAACGAGCTTGTTTCAAAAGTACACCAATTAAGAAAGTAGAGCTCTTGTTTTAAGTATTAGACAAAAACCGAGTTATAACGCTTTGCTGTCTAATATTTATTGTGCTGATATTGTGTTTTCGATTTATAGCATTTTTTTATTCTATCAAACTGCTAAACTAGTGATTCATCTTAAAATGGTCATCATTTTAAATAAACGTATTAAAAATTATCTGTCTCGAAATCTTTCTTCCAAAGCACGGAGAACGGAGGAGGCATTGGAAACATATCTGTCGCTAAAATGTCCATCTATTTTTTTCCAATTTCGATAAAATGTCCTTTTAAAGTTTCGCTAAAATGTACACATTTTTGTCGCTAAAACGTCCTCGTTTTTTCGCTAAAATGTCCACCCATTTCGCTAAAATGTCCATCGACGTAAAATCTCTTATCTTGTTAAATTTTCAAATGTTTAAAAATTCGGAAAGCCTCGTTTTCAAATATTTTCAAAAAATTTACTTAACTCGAGGTCAGGAATTTAAAAATCAACTTATTTTTCGACAGTAAAGTTTAGGACTACAGGTTGAATCTAAAAATGCGTCAGTCATACGTTAAGTATATACATCTTGCTACATTTGAAAGCGAATTCCACAGTAATACTATTCATTGTCGAAACCGAAACTGAATCCGAAACCGAGACTGAAACTGAAACCATAACACTAAAAGATTTGTTTTAATGCGTCGTTCTCCAAAAGAGTAATTTTCATTATTAACCATCCTTTCTGGCTTTTTGGTATCGGTATGTCTGTTGATCTGAATATATCGCGTTCTTCGTATTTATTGTTTTCTTTAAACGTGAGTGAAAGACTAAAAGGTTCGGACACGAGAGCAGTTAAAGATAAGAAATTCCTTCATAATAGAAAATTTAAATAAAATTCATAAATTAAAACAAACGTAATACTAGTATCGATGGACATCATATCCTTTGAAATGCAAAAAGGAATAAAACCTACCAGAAAAAAAATGAATAAACAGATTTGATATGTGCATTTAATATTACAAGTTAGCATTAGTATAGAGTGTTTTGTGTCGGATTGAACAGCAGATTCGAGGGACATTTCGCCGTTTTAGACTGAGATTTTAAGCAGGTATCTTTAACAAATTAGTTTTTTCATAGTTTGATTTGTGTCTTCGGTTTAGCTCAATCTTTATTCGGTGTTTTTCTTTAATTTTATTTTATTATATCCTTGAATAAGTTTTATATAGGTATTGCAATATACAAATTTCTTGAATTATAGTCTGCATAAGGTTTGAAAAGTAGGAGTTTTAGCTCTATCTTTAGAAATAACGAAACAGTTCAGTTAAAACAAAAAATTATCACATCATTTTGAATCACTTTTTTTATGTTACAATATAAAAATTTCATGACTTTTGGCATTAATAAGATATTCAAAATAAGATTTTAAGATTGTGATTCAAAATCAGTTTTTAAATATGACCAAAAAAAATTAGTTCTTTTGAAAAGTTAATTCCATATATCCTTTCAAAAGAGTTTTATATGTTGCGATGTAGAAAATTCATTACTTTTATCATATAATAGCTTTTAAAGGTAAAATTTTTAGTTTGTGGTTAGAACTCAATATCAAAATGAACAAAACAATTATGTCCTTTGATATACTTTAATTTTTTTTTTGTTTCGATATACAAATATTAAGCATAAAAAGGGTATAAAAAGTAAGTTTTTAAGTCTCTGTTTTAAAATCAATGTTTGAATACAAGAGAACAATGTGATTTTTTGAAAATGTCATTTCCTGATATTCTTAAGAAGGAGTTTTATATGTTGCCATAAACAATTTTCACAAATTTAAGCATAAATAGAACCTAATCTTAATGTCTTATTTTGAAACTTTATTATGCTAAAATTGATAAAATATCGAAATATATTTAGATTGAGTTTAAACGACAGACTTCAAATTTTACTTTTATACCCTTTTTAGGCTAAAATTCAGGAATTCTCAAAAGTCAAATCTTACCATTCTTAAACCCTAGTCCCCATTTGATTTCGATCGTTAACTTTAGCTTTCGTACGAAAAGCCTAGTTTCCGATGATTTCGATCGAAAACTACAGTTTTTCATGCACAATTCCAGGTATTTCGCAAAAATATTATGTTTCCGATTGGAAACTCCAGATGTCGGGCTAAATATCTGATATTTCGCATGAAAACTCTAGTTATCTCATGAACGTTACATACGACATAAGATTCGTTGCAAAACCCAGTTATCCTTTTTTCATTGGAATTTCCTTGGGAATACAGAAGGAAACCAAATCAAAATCCGATACATATAAAAGATTCTACACCAAACGCCCCATTTAACCCCTTTTGGCTCCTTTTTCTGAAATGTTTTTGGCCAAAAAATTGAAAACAGATAACGCATATTTCAAGATAAATTACACTAAAATTTGATAAGCCGTTCACTAGAAAAATTATGCTGTCCAAGACGCAAAACACCCAATTTAGTCGATTTTGACCCTTTTATCTAAAATAGGTGGGCTCAGGAAACCAAAATTTGTCCCAAAAGGATTAACAAAACAAAAATGTGTAGCAAAACAAAAAACAAAAAAAAATAACAAAAACAAACAAACAAACAAACAAAAAAAAAACAACAAAAAAAAAAACAACAAAAACAAAAACAAACAAAAAAAAACAACAAAAAAAAACAACAAAAACAAAACAAAATACAAATAATCAATTTTGCATTCTGTTATCGAATTCCAAATTACTTCTACTAAGTTGTATTAATCAACGATTGAAAGTCCATTGTTGAGTGTTAAAAAGAAAGCTACAAAATTGACCAAATCAAACAGTTAAACAATGTTTTAACTTTGCGATCATTATTCATTCTGTATATGCTGGTTTCGGTTTCGGCCTCGGATTCGGTTTTGGTTTCGACGATGAATATTAAAAATGTCTTATTGGCGGGACTCTGTATAAAGATTATACCCAGGTAGTGTACTTTGATAGTTATTTAGTTTTACTGATGTCATGATTAGTTTACAGCAGATTGCTACTGTAGAGGTATAACAAAACAATAATAGACTGGTTTCTCGAATAACAGCGGTTTTGTTAGACCCTCAAAGCTAACTGCATTTTTTTTATTTCCATTGGTCTGTCGTTCTTGGGCAACAATTAAAAAAATGTTTTCCAAGCACCAGTCAATAACTGAATAATATTAGATTCAGCCAGAAGTAATTCATGGCATTGTGTAAGTATTAGAGTTAATATTTGTAAATAGTATTAGTAAACTGTAAAAGTCTAGACAAACATGGCAAAGAAATGAACTTAATATCAATAAATGACCTAACGTACACTAATAAAGATCGGATTTTTTAAAAGCAACAAAAAAAAATTAAATATATATGAAATGGACACATTCCCCGTTTCCCTTCTTTTTTCTAAGCTTAGAGATTTCAACATCATTGTCAACATTTCAAATATTTGTCAAGTAAAGGTGAGCACTAGTGCTTATTGACAAATTAACCTATTTTGTTTTAATGAGAAATTGAATGACTATTTGAAAAGTACTTCAAAACTGTTTTGTTCTTTATTTACATTATGGTTTCTGTTTTTCTTTATTATTTTATGGTACATTTCCTTATAAAATTAATGATATAAATGTATGTCGATTATCTTACAAACGAGTACCATCTGTTGGAAGTAACATACCGGTATTAAATCTTGATTCTTGAATGGAATGTTACAAAACTATATAAGTTCTAGGAATACAAATGTAAGGTACCATATACTAATTGAAGAAAAAATTTTAAAATATGGGATGCGTGAAACTTACGCGTGAAACTTTTGTAAAATAGTTACTGTGCAAAAGATAAAACCATTTAAAAATTATTGAAATATCTGAAGTGATGGATGCTTTATTATTTTATTTTCAGATGGAAGTTGACATGTACTAATTAATAAGGAAATGATGAGATTGTCTTTCTTAACTGCACTGGTGGTATATACCATAACTAATGTAGGTAAGTCAAGATAATTAAAACAACTTTATTAAAATATATTTCAACAATTTTCAGAAAACGGAGCCATCGCTATTTGGACAGTGTTCAAAATAGTTCTATTCAACAAAAAATGTTCTCCCCTTTTCTGCAGACTTCATTGTTCCATTGTTCTTTAATGTTTTATCATTGACAATTTAATTAAGTATATTTTAAGTATGTATAAACCTGAGTTATGTAATTAATTCGTTTCATGATACTAGATACTTTACTTTATGCACGATATTTGATATTTTTTAGTGATTTGTGTTGTTAGTTTTTTTTCTTTGCTTGTTTTTTTTTTTTTTTTTTTTTTTTTTTTTTTTTNTTGTTTTTGCTTGTTTTTTGTTTTGTTTTGTTTTTTGTGTGTTTGTGTTTTTGCTTTTTTGTGTGGTTTTGCTATCTTTTGATTATTTCAGTTCCACGGATGAACAATCATAGACATGTGACTTAAATAAAATCAACAATAGAAGGATAGGGAGTAAATGCACATGAGACAAAGTCTCAACAAATACATGGTTAAAACAAGCAAAGGAACAACGCTTTTATTGTTGTTCTTCATCTTGAAGTCACGCTTAGGCCTTCAACAAGGGGCTTTGCTAATACTTCATATTAAGTTTTAGACGGTCCTAGCACCCGTTTGAGCGGAATTCTTTGTTAAATGTCGATCAATGCTACATTCATGTCTTTTCTGGTCATGGATGCGGGATTGTCAACAAACATAAATCAAACTGGCAAATTGTTTTTACAATCACTGTCCTCTGTTGCTCGACAAAAGTACTAGTGTTTTTAGCTAGTGGACGATTACAACATATAGACAAACACAGGGCACTCATCAAGTCGATGGTAAGAAATCTTGGCATAATAAAATTATGAGATGTAGGCACTTTAAACAGGTGGTCATGATTACATTTCGAAGTCACAAAAACATGCCAAAATTTGATAGTACTTGAATGATAGTATATCCATATGAGAAATTCTCTCATGAACAAGTGCACCATAACTGAAATATATAGAGAGCATACATCTCTCGCACGGGGAATCTTTTTACGGAATCCACGCTGCAGGAGAGAAAAACTCCAGTCTTAAATATACAGTGGAAGGATATGGTGTAAGTGCACATGAGACAAAGTCTCTGCAAATACATGGTTAAAAGCAAGCAAAGGAACAACAACTTTGTTGTTGTTCTTTATCTTGAAGTCACCATGAAGCCCTCAACAATGAGCTTGCTCATACCTCATAGTAAGTTCAAGACGACCCTTAGCGCCGGTTTAAGCGGAACTCTTTGCTAAATGTCGATAAAAAAGCCTTGTTCTCATTGCTAGGATCTACTATTTATTTGCAGAGACTTTTTCTCATGTGCATATGCTTTCATTGTTTATTTAGGACTGGAGATTGACTCTTCCTCACCGCGGAACGTAAAAAGATTCCCAGTGCGAGTGATGTTTGCTCTCTCTCTCTAATTCATTTTTGGTGTGCTTGTTCATGGGCGATTTTCCTATATGGAAACTTTATCATACATGTACTTCCAAATTTTGACATTATATTTTTTATTTTATTTTATTTTTCCTTTTGAAATAACAAATGATATTCTGACCACATGTTTATAATAAGAAAAAGAAGGGAAACGGGGAATGTGTCAAAGAGACAACGACCCTAAGGGGAGCAATAACAACTCAAAGCCACCATAAGATCTTCAATGAACGGTGAGGAAACCCCACATCCAATGGTAGGTCGGAGTTGGCCCCTAAATAAAAGAGTAATCAAGTTCAGCGAAATAAGCATCTTCCTAGACTCTGATAGACATAAAGTGAACTAACTAGAAAACAGACAAGACACACAAAGGCTTAATAAATTTCCTGACTTAGGACAGGCGCAAACCTGCTGCGGCGGGGTTAAACTAGTTTTATTGGGCCCAACCCTTCCCCCTATAGCCAATGTGATAAATAAAAAAACGATCGTAACAACAGTAAAATTCAGTTGGCAACAGGACTGAGTCAACTGTGAAAAATGAAAGTGAAAGAACTAAATATACGGACATAAACATGAAATCACAAGAGACTACTAGCAGTTAACTGACATGCCAGCTCCAGACCCATTACCAACTGACAAATTAAGTTATGTACCCTCAGTATACAGCTTCCATCAAGATCCCTTCCTGTGAGGAGTTTAGCATAATTATTTCATGTATATACCGGAATACATAACCCGTGTCCATGCAATACTGATTTTAGAAATTTAGAATGTGTTTAGTTAAAATGCAAAGACCCTATCAAAAAATCAATGTTAATACCAAAGTGACTTGACGACAATACCGTAATTATAACCCTTATGAATTAGAATGCCTATATCTCACTTTTTTGAAATACTAAATTTTCTTACAATCGACTTGATCAGTGTTATATGGTTTTTCTTTGTATTTCAATTGTGCATAACCATGGGACACAAGTGCTTTGCACGGCAACGGACGACAGTGATTGTAATATCACTTTCAGTTCAATTTATGTTTGTTGACGATTCCGCATCCATGACCATGTTGTGGGGATTCAATTTATGTGTCATTCTGGTTTCCCCACTTTTGTTAACAGGTATAAATAGACATAGAGTGTAGTTTCAACAATTTTAGTTTGTTTGTGATCTGTAAAAAATATGAACTTGAAAAATATTGTAAGAACCACTATCGACTAAGTCCGAATCGACGAGATCATTGTGATAGTCAAAACAATATATTCGATTGTTGAAAAAGTCATTATTACTGTCATAAACATTATTGGTTTTACAACAGTAATAATTCCTTTATGGAAATCGCATCTATTGTTTAGACTCTTATAATGATCCCATCGATTCGCACTTGGTCGATAGTGAGAAGTCAAACTTATTGTTGAAATTACATTTTAACTGCCAGCCATGGGTAATCTTTGCAGGTTCTAGGTTTATTTTGATAAGTGTGCTTCCTGCAGGTAAATGATCGGGTAAATGATTAACTTCAATGCATCAATTCTGATTAAAATTCCTTGAAGTTTTGACAAAAAGCCGAAAATATTTACCAAAATATAATTTTTAGATTCTGATTAAAAATAACATTTAAACTAAAAGGATTGTATTAATTGGTAATAAAAATTGTGCAAATTACAACTTTGGTAAAATTTACCAAACTCTAGAAAACATCTAAAATTTTTATTATCGCACTAAGTGAGCTTGCCTTTGAACATTTTGAAAATTTTGGTTTTTTAATTTAATTATTTGCAATTGACTTCAAATATGTATCAAAATGTATATCAAGTTAAATTTCAGCTTTAAAAATATATTAAAGATACACTAAAATGTGTTGTATACATTCATTCCATCAATTTTGCCACAAATGAAAATGAACCAGAAACATAACTATACGATTCGATGGTCACGTATACTTGTGTCTGTTTTGTTATCTCAAGCAATTACTTATTGTTGTAATTATATGTTGACAAACCAATACTGAAATTCGATTTTAGTTTTACGCACAAAAAAAACCAAACTTATGTTTGAGTTTTCATCTTATTTATACGGTTTTAAGTTTGATAATTTTTTTGAGTAACGACCCTTTTCCCAATTTTCGTAATACGTTTTGTGCAATATTTTTAAAACTTTAACTGACAGAGAAAATTTCAATTTCCAAGGATATGTCCATGTTTTGTCATTGTAGAAGTTTGAAGTTGTGCAACAAAATTCTCAAGTAAGCGTAAGCAGTGCCCTTTTGCAGTTTATACCCTTTTTTACATCCGATTACTTGTTTTGTCAATTTATTAAACAATTAAAGTATTTTCGACATTATAGTATATTAATTAGTTATCACATGAAATTGATTTCCTGGAAAACTGAAAACTGTTATAAGACAGTAGTAAAGCAGGCTCACCTTGCTTAAAAAGACGCAAAACCGATACTTAAGAAAACATAGCTATAATATTAATATGCCCATTCATGAGTTGCAGTGATTAGTATCAAAGTAATGTATTATAGGAATTTGTAACAGCCTTTTTGCACTTGGTTTATAGATTTTGGTCGACTATTTTCTTAGGTCACTTCAATATTTTATTTAAATATCACGTGGGTACTCTAAAATTCTAAATATTTTTTTTGAAAAATCGTAAATCCCATTCACTTTCTCAAATACATTCTATTAAACATTTGATTTTTCCACACTTTGTACCACGCTTCCTCGTGATGAATTAAAATTACGAGTCAAAAGTGTCATTTTAAAGGCCTGTGCCGGTTAAAAATTTATTAAATTATTAATCCACATTTAAAAAAAAACAATTTAAAAGGAAAAGTATACTACGATGAATAACATGTGTGCATTACGTTAGATTTTCTTATTGATATTGAAGGTAGAATTGTATACCAACAAGTTGGTATACCAATGGGCATGAATTGCACTCCTCTTCCTGGAGAATGATTCCTAAACTCCTACGATATTGAACATCTTCAGGGACTCGTAAAAGCTCATAAAAGTAAAGATGCTAGATCCTTCACTCTCAATTCTAAAGACATTCATGATGCTCTTTCCCTTAGTAACGAATCTCTTGCTAAATTGATCCCATTAATATATCATACATAATTTAAGATAAAGGAAACAGTTGTTGAGTTGCTCTCGGGCACTAGTGCAATGGGAAAGGATATTTAGTTCGCCATAAAAATCCACCATTTTTTAAATGCCTGTACCAAGTAAGGGCCATTGTGGTTTACAATTTTCAGGTGGTTTTGCATTTTTTCCCCTTTTATTCATTGGATTCCGGTTCCTCACAATTTTGTTAGCTTATTTTGTAATACTCCAAAACTACAAGAGAAAGAATTTAATCCAAATTATGAAAATATCCATTTTAAGTTCTTTCCGAACTGAAATTCTAATACCTACTATCGAGTTCGGTTTACTCTTTCGTAACATTTTCAATTTTTTGTAATGTTTGTTTCTAAAATTCTTTGCATTGTAATGCTTATCTCATTTACTAAAATAAAACAAGAGAGTCAGACATTATTACTACACATTTGAAGCTGTTCGGCAATTCTACAGAATAAGTCGAAATTAGTACACCATGACATTTTGATAAGACATAAGACATCATTGAGTTTGTTATTTGAAAGTATACGAATTCTTTGGAAAAAAACAAGATGAAATTTATTACGCAATTTAGGATCGAGAGATGCAGTTCATTGTCTGTTCAAATGCAAATGAAATTTATCACTATATTGAGACCTATTCAGAAAATGAATGATCCGATAAAAATGTACATGCGACAAAATCTCTATTAATACATGTTATGGTAGTGCAAACGGAACAACATTTTTGTTGTTTTTTTTTTTTGTGTCGCCTGCTGTAAGCACAGTCGACACATAGGGATTACTATCCATCGTCTTACGTCGTCGTCGTCGTCCTGCGTCGTCCCGACAGTTTTTGAATCCACAACTCCTTCAAACCACTTGTCCGATTCCCACCAAACTTTCAGGATATGTTGTTTAACTGGTGTAGTTGTGCACCTGATACTTAGAATTTTGATTTTTGCAGATTTTAGAGGTTAACAGAGCCAAAATTGCTCATTTGTGAGTCTGTTGGTTTTGAATCCGCAACTCCTTCAAAACTGCTAGTCAGATTCCAACAAAACTTTCTGGATAAATTGTTCACCTGATGTAGTTGTGCACCTTATATATAGAATTTAGATTTTACTGATTTTAGAGGTTCACAGAGCCAAAATTGCTCATTTGATAATCTGGTTTGTTAATCCCCAATTCCATCACAACTGTAAGTCAGATTCCAACCAAACTTGCAGGATATGTTGTTCACCTGATGTAATTGTGCATCTGATACTTAAAATTTTGGTTTTGCAGTTTTAGAGGTTCACTGAGCCAGAATAGCTCATTTGTTAATTCTGTTTGTTTATGTGGAACTCCTTCAAAACTGTAATAATATTCCAACCAGCCTTTCAGAATACATTGATTACTTGATATAGTTGTGCCCCCGATATTTAAAATTTTGATTTTACAGATTTAAGAGGTTAACAGAGCCAAAATAGCTCATTTGTTAATTGGGTTTTTATAATCTTCGACTCCTTCACAACTGTCCGTCAGATTCCAACCTAATTTTCAGTATATGTTGTATATCAGGTCTGGTTATGCACATTATACTTAGATTTTTTTTACCGATTCTAGAGGTTTGCCAAGCCACTAAGCTCATATGTTAAATCAGATTGTTAATCTGCAAGTCCTTAAAACTGTAATTCATATTTTTAACCGAATTTGCAGAATATGTTTTTCTCCTAATCTAGACATGCACATTATAAGTAAAATTTTAATTTTGCATATTTTAGAGATTCACTAGACCAAAAATGGCTCTTATGTAGTGCAGGCGACACAAGTGTTCCATGGAACACCCATCAATTTTTTCATTTTGAAGTCACAATGAGGCCTTAAAAATTGAGCTAATACTCATATCTCATAGTAGGATAGGCTTGAGCTGAAGCGAAATTCACTCGCTAAATATAGAACAATGCTACATTCAAGAGATAAAAATGTTTGAAATCTATTGAGAAACTACTGTGAACTTTGTCAAACATTATGATTTTTCTCCTGAATAGTAAAGAAAAACGCGTTGTATACATTCTGTTTTAAAATATTTCACTTATTATTAGAAACTTTCTTCCTTTTATTTATTTTCTTCCCCTTTGTCCTATTAAATTCTTTGTTTATGAATAAAAACATTTAATTGATATTTTATTCTTCCATCGGTTTGGCAAGCTAATTTTCTATAAATTTATTTTTGCTGTAATAGTGACAGCATTTTTATGGGTTTAATACTTATGGATAAAATTTGCAGTACACTCAGTCCTTATGGGAATTTGTTTCGTCTGGTCTGTTGACTATTCTTTAAAGTGGTCATTGCTGCTTTTAAAGTTTTTTTTATTATTATGCCCCCTCGACGACAAGTCGGGAGCATATTGTTTTACACTCGTTCATCCGTCCGTCCGTCCCATCTCTGATAAGCTGTTATTCCGGATAACTCCTTCCACAATATTAATGCTACATTTATTTTACTTTGCACAGTGATTTGGCATGGATTGAGGATGTGCATATTGTCGTGGTTAAGATTATTTTGGCCAAAGGGGTAGTTGAACTTGACCATTTTATCAAAATGTGTGTTCTGGAACTGCTATTCCGTTCAACTCCTTCCCAAAATTATATAATGCTGCATTTATTTTGCTTTGCACAGTGATTAGGCATGGATTTAAGATGTGCATATTGTCATTGTCATGACTTTAGACATAAATTGTGATTTAAAGGAATAGTTGAACTTGACCAATTTATCAAGATGTGTGTTTTTGAACTGCTATTCCGGACAACTCCTCCAAAATATTAATGCTATATTTATTTTACTTTGCACAGGACTAAGCATTGTTTAAAAATGTGCATATTGTCATGGTTTAGATTTTTGCCAAAAATTGTGATTTTGAGGGGTAGTTGAACATGGCCATTTTATCGAAATTTCTGTGCTGGAACTGTTATTCCGGATATCTCCTCCCCAATATTATGCTGCATTTATTTTGCTCTGAATAGTGATTAGGCATGTATTGAAGATATGCATATTGTCATGGTTTAAATTTTGGCCAAAAATTGTGATTTTGAGGGGTAGTTGAACTTGGCCCTTTTATTGAAATGTGTATTCTATAACTGTTTGTACAATATTGAAGCCACAGTTACATATATATCAATGCTTAGAAATTAGATTTCAATGTTTTATATCCAACTGCGGGAGCATCATATGCGTCTTACAGACACAACCAATGTAGCTTAATTTTACCCAAATCGAAAATCGATGAAAATTGATGATGGCAGCGGGGGCATTTACTCTCTAGTTTATACGTATTTTCACAACTAAATACTAGCACTTGTCTATCAATCAAACAAATTGATAGGGTTTTCGATTATCTGGTATTAATTTTCTATTTCCCAGACGTGATGAAATAGGAATTTGATAAGTCGACAATACAGGACAAGGCTAGGAGTTTGAACACATTTTTCTTAAGGGTTATTGATATTCATGACGTGCAACGATCACTATACTTTTCGATTTTCCATACCCTTGTGTAATTGTTTAAATGGATAAAACCCGAGTAAATCGAATGCCTGTGAAATCTGACGCTCATGATCCCTTAAACATTCACCAAAAAGGAGCACACTGAAGACTTTTACATTGGGTTCTGGTATTAAAAGAAAACGGGAATTCTTCATTTTTTCCTCTTATTTCAAAAATGTTTTATAATTCTTACTGAGTGTATGTTTCACAGCTTATTTGTTACGCGAGAGCTAACACAAAGACATGTTTATCTCCGTGACCGCCGTTAATCAAGGCTTCAAAAAATTCCGTCTCATACGATCAATAAAAGTTCTTTAATAGATATTAGTCCCTTGAGGAAAAAATGAAGTTTCTTTAATTATTATTGGGATGATCATTTCTTTAATGGCGGATTTCCTGGATCAGTAATATATTTTATTTGCAATTCTTCAATAAATATACCTATATTCCACTAGTAGCACCTATAAGAACTCCTATTTTTTGTCTTTAGATCAATCACTCAATGTTCTATAGAATATCTATTGTATACCAATTTGTACTGCCTGAAGGGGTTTACCTTGATACTCCAGTAGTGACAAATTGGTATACAATAGAACTATATAGAAAGTTGGGTAATTTATTAAGAGACAAAAAGGTGTTCTTACAGGTGTTACTAGAGGAATATATGTATATTCATTGATGAATTGCAAATAAAATACGTTAATGATCCAGGAAATCTGCTATAACTGTCTACGACTTTTCAATGACAATTGCTGTTGAGTTGCTACCGGAAACTATCGCAATGGAAGGGAAGGTTTGATCGACCATAAAACCGGTTTAACCCACCATTTCTTTTGAAATATCTGTACCAAGTCGGGGCCATTGCGGTCGACAATTTTGCCGGTGGTTTCCACCTGATTTGTGTTTTTGTCTCATTGACCTCGTCTCTTGACCACTCTGTTCGGTAATTTTGTTATTACCTCATTCTGATATGTTAACAAAATAATGGATAGAAACAAAATATGCAAAGTATGTACAAAATGTATGATAGACTTTTAAAGTAAATTGTCATATAGTCATTTTTCAAACTGTCAGTGCTTTAGTTTCGTGTTGTCTTGTATATCATACTGTAAAATTTTATTTTAGTCTTCGTTAGGGATGTTTATGCTATAGATATGTTCTTTTGAACGTTTGATTTTTAATAGAGATTTACAAAAGCTTTTCAAATTTTCACCATGGTACTGTTTTAGGGTTATAGATGTAACATGTACTATGAATTTAATTGGTTTTGTCTAAGGGTTGGAAAATGACATTAAATAATCTGCTACCAAACGGATCTTTCAAAACAATATATGCCTTACCGTTAGTGTGACGGGTGTCGTAAGCGGGGCAGGACATGCTTCTCCTATAATTTCGAAGTTTTTGCAGTTACATGAACGGTAATACTTAATGCTATTTTTATTTTGAAAGACAAAGATGATATTTTTGGGAGACTGATGATGATAACTTTGAAAGACATACACTTTAACGAACTTTCATACCGATATGTGTATTGAATGTGAATAAATATGTTTGCTTTTAGACAATGTATTTTTTTTTTGTCATGGCAATTCAAAAATATGACAATGGGAAGTTTCATCAACATATTTTTCGGGAAAAAAACTTTATGTATTTGCAGCTATAGTAAACACTCCAAAAATAACATTTGTACCTCATTTAGAGTCGGATTACTATTGCTCAATTTTAAGTACATTTCCCGTCTGAAAGCATCTACATGATATTGCATAGCTTATCGGCTTAGTTTTTATTGTAAATGCCACCAGACTTAAAGCTTTAAAAATTTATAAATAACTTAATAGCAAGTTACTGTTAATATACTTTCTACAGATTGTCATTTCGACCTTTCATGTATATCTAGTGCAGATGAAGAATTTATAAAAGCTGAAAGAAAACAATTAAACAGTAGGATTTGAACAAAAACCACCCTTACATAAGGAAGAAGCTTCCTCCTTGGTTAAAAACAAAATTATTTAAAATTTTAATAGTGTAAATTTCCAAATAAAAGTAACGACCATAAGCCAATTTGAACTTCTGGCATGGTCGCAAGGCTTGTGGACTAACAAAGTCTAATGTTCCTAGTTGAAACCTAGGAGGTAGGAAAGGTGCCTTGTTACATTGACACATACAGGATTCGAACCCATCGTGGTGTCGGCCATTGTTTTCAGTGGTAATTAAGTCTCCCAAACAAAGTTTGGAAAGACTTATAGTTTTTGCCCCGTTTCTTATTATGTCGCCCCAGACGTAGTCGGGGCGACATATTGTTATTGTACTGTTTCTTTATTATTATTATGTCGCCCCAGACGAAGTCGGGGAGACATATTGTTATTGTTCCGTTTCTTTGTTTTTATTTTTTTTTCTTTCTTTATTATTATTTTACTTCCCGGAATTTTGTCCGGGCCTTTTCTCAAAGCTGCCTGAACCGAATCACTTGATACTTGGCACACAGTTGGACCACCATGTGAAGTTGTGCATGACGGTGAAAAAATTTTCAAAATGGCCGCCATTTCCAAGATGGCCGCCATTTTACGTTAAAAAATTGAGGATTCAATATCTCGGCAACTGCTTTGCAGAAACTCTTCATATTTTAGAGAAATGTTCAATAGGATGAGTGGAAGGAATCTATGCGAAGAAATTTTTCAAAATGGGCGCCATTTCCAAGATGGCCGCCAAAATACGTAAAAAATTTAACCATGTCCGATGTCAATGAAAATTGATTTATAGGTAGATTTTGACACTGCGAACAAGATGCAATGGAAGAAAATTTCAAAATGGCCGCCATTTTCAAGATGGCTGCCAAAATGCGTCAATATTTTTCAATGAAAATTGATTTCTAGGTAGATTTTGACGCTGCGAACAAGATGGAAGCATCGAATTGGCTGCCAGGGGCGACATCAGCTATTGCTTGCAATTGCAAATCTAGTTTTTATTTTCTTCTTCTTCCAATGATTTTTGTCCACGCTATTATGGGAAAACGGCTTGATATAATAAGATGAAACTTGGCATGTAGTAAAATCACCAAAACGAGAGGTGCAGGCAGCAAAAAAAATTTCAAAATGGATGCCATTTCCAAGATGGCCGCCATTTTACGTTAAGAAATGGAGAATTCAATGTCTTGTGAACTGCTTTACAGAATTTCATCATATTTTGTAGAAATGTTCAATAAGATGAGAAGAAGGAATCTAAACTAAAAAATTTTTCAAAATGGCCGCTTTTTCCAACATGGACACCAAAATACCTTAAAATTTTAACATTGTCCAATTTCAACGAAAATTGATTTCTATGTAGATTTTGACGCTGTGATCAAGATGGAATCATCGAATTGGATGCCAGGGGCAACATCAGCTATTGCTTGCAATTGCAAATCTAGTTATTTTTTATTATGTCGCCCCAGACGTAGTAGGGACGACATATTGTTCTTTGTCCGTTTCTTTATTGTTATTCATTATTGTTTCTTTCTTCCACCTAATTTTGTCCGGCTATTTTCTCAAGGATAAATCATTCATATTTGACACAAAGTTGGATCACCATCAGGAAGGGTGCATGCACCGGCAAAAATTTTCTAAATGGCTTCTATTTTAAGATGGCCGCCATTTTACGTTAAAAAATTTAGGATTCATTATCTCAGGAACTGCTTTGTAGAAATTTATCATATTTTGTAGAAATGTTCAATAAGATGAGAGGAAGAAATTCATGCAAAAAAAATTTTCAAAATGGCCGCCGTTTCCATGATGGCCGCCAAAATACGCAAAAAAAATGCAACTTTATTCAATATCTCCGCAGCTCCTTTGCAGAAATTGATCATATTTTGCATAAATGTTCAAGAACATGAGAGGAAGGAATTTATGTGACAAAAAATTTCAAAATGGCCGCCTTATCCAAAATGGCTGCCAATATCCGTAAGAAAAGTTTCAATTTTATCCGATTTCAACGAAAATTGATTTGTAGGCAGATTTTTAAACTGTAAACAAGATGCAAAGAAAAAAATAATTAAAATTTCCACCATTTACAAGATGCCCGCTTACTTACGCCTGAATTTTAACTTTGTCAGAATTCAATGAAAATTGATTTCTAGGAAGTTTTTTACACGGCGAACAAGATGGAATCATCGAATTGGCTGTCAGAGGCGACATCAGCTATTGCTTGCAATTGTAAATCTAGATATTATGTCGCCCCAGACGTAGTCGGGACGACATATTGTTTTTTGTCCGTTTCTCTATTATTAAGTCTCCCAAACAAAGTTTGGAGACTTATTGTTTTTGCACCGTTTCTTATTCATTATTATTATTTTTCCGCCTCTTCTTGCCATAATCTTGTTCTACCAAATTCTCGAAGACCACTTGCCCAATCTGAACCAAACTTCATAGGATGTTAGATCTCCACCCAAAGAGGTGCATTCGGGTATTTAAATTTTCAAAATGACCACCATCATTGGTCATTTTGACCTTTGACCCCAAATCTTATTATTGGATTAACTCATAAATTGTAGAAGATAGATGATAATATGTAATGACAAAAATGTTTGTTAGGACATAACGGACCTTTTTTACATTTGGGTCGAAACTCTAGGGTCAACCCTTCATGAGTTATGCCGCTTGAAAATTTCGTCATATCTTTAAACATGTTTTTTCTCGGAAACGGTAAGAGATAGAAACCTGGAACCTTTTCCATTCAACTTAGGTGATATGTGTTACATTTAAAAATGCCAAGGTCAAAGGTCATTGGTCACTTTGAACTTTGACCCTAGACCTTATTATTGGATTAACTCATAAGGCATAATAGATAGCTGATAAAATGTAATGGCAACAATGTGTATCTTTTTAAGTTCTTCATTTGGTACATTGGGTCCAAACTCATTGGACCAACCGTTTTGGGCCTTTGGGCCAAAAACCGATTTTTAATGTCTGATTTCGGGGTTTTGGCTTATAGCTCAAATACCATTGAAGATACAAAAAAAACCAATCAAAATGTTCAAGAAGACGTGACCTTCAAAATGAGGACAAGGTCAAAGGTCAAGGTCGCAGCAAAAAAACTTAATTTGACGTTAAAGTATCAATTAATGTATATATGTAGCTTATAATCTTGGTTTATCGATGAATTAACAATAAGAACATAATGATGCAACTTCCGGGAAAGACATATACATTTTTCTTAGAAGAATTTAAGAACTAGCATTTTCAAAGATGTGTGATCCGAACTTATTGAACTTGTATGTATGTCAGTGTTAATTAAAATTTTGAAATGATTACACACCATACAGGAAATCTTCTACTTCATGATATTATAAATAGAAATGATTTTTCTGATGCAACCCCGCTGCTGATGAAGTATATACGTGAATCAAAGTTACTTATAGCACTGTTAGAAAGACACAAAATTAGTTAAGACCACAATTATTACATTGAGGAATCATTGTTCTTTCAAAGTACAATACAGAATGAATTCTGGTTTGGGAGACTTCTGTGTTTGCATCCAAACACATTATCACTCGTTATTATTATTATTATTCCGCTTTCTTTCTTCCAATGATTTTTGTCCGGCTTCGTTCTCAGAATTGCCTGGACAGAAATCATTCATATTTGGTACAAAGTTGGATCACCTTATGAAGTTGTACCTCCACTAAAAAATTTTTCAAATTGGCAGCCATTTTCAAGATGGCTGCCACGTTACGTCAGTGTTTTGTATTTGTCCGATTTCCATAAAAATCATCAAATCTCAAACATGCCATGTTAGCATTCATTCATATTTTGCAAAAAGTTGAATCACCATTAGGCGATGGGCATGCAACAAAAACATTTTCAAAATGGCCGACATTTCCAAGATTGCTGCCAAAATAGGTTAAAATTTCAACTTTATGCGATTTCAACGAAAATTCATTTCTATGTAGATTTTGAGGCTGCGAACAAGATGGAAGCATCGAAGCACTTGAATTGGCTGCCAGGGGCGACATCAGCTATTGCTTGCAATTGCAAATCTAGTTCTTCTTCTTTCTTTCTTTTTCTTCTCCCGCAAGTTTGTCCGCCCTCGTTCTCAGCCATCTTATCACCGATCTTAACGAAACTTGACATAGGGACAAAGGACCATGTGTAGATGTGCAATCCGGTCTTGAAATTTTCAAAATGGCGGCCTTTGCCATGGACACTAAAAAAGGCGGGTAAATTAAAAGTACTCCAAATTAGATGAAATTTTACAGGAAGATTGAACCATTAAAAACAACCATATTACAAATAGATGAAAATTTTGATATGATAGATATAACAAGTAATAACTGTGTTTGGATGCAAACACAATTTCTCCCAAACGAACTCCCATAAATTGTTATATCTATCATATCAAAATTTTCATCTATTTGTAATATGGTTGTTTTTAATGGTTCATAAACGAATACCGAAGCAAGAACGAGGAAAGGGGAAATTCTAAAATCATAAATCCAAAATCACGGCAATTCACAGCAACACGAATTGAGACAGTATGACAAAGACAAAACAAACAAACAAAAATGAACAAAAAACGCCACAAAACTAAAGCACTAGCAGTGTGAACCCCTATAAAAACTGAGGTATCATCAGGTGCTCCGGAAGGGTAAGCATGATCTGCTCCACGCGTGGCACCCGTCACACTGCCGTTGAAAAGTCCGATTTTGTCACAGTCGGTAGTAGTCAGTCCGGTAACAAACTCTGGATCTATAAATCGTAAGGTAAATTTTCATGCCAGACAAGTCTGACCATTGGACTGGTGAATATCCTTGGGGACCTCTGGTCCACCATCAGTGGCATCGGTCCAATGGTTTAAAAATACAAAAATACCGAAGTTGACAAAACAGTAAATTTCATCTCTGTATTTGTAGGGATATCTAATATTTCCTCTGCTTCTGTTTGAACTGATGGGTTATGATTTATATTTTATTACAACTGATGTTTCTTGTTTTGAGTTTGTAGTGGTATTGGTATCTAATGTTAATATAACTCTATTGTTGATACTTCATGCTTGAGGATCGTAGGGATAGTATTACAGATGACGTTTCATGTGTAACGTTTGCATTTATAGTATTATCAAACGTTTATATGTTTTACAGTGGACGGTTATATAAGAGGATGTTACTATACAAACTGGGCACAATATAGAGCAGCACCATACAACTTTGTACCAGAAACTGTCGACACTAATCTGTGTACACATATATATTTCGCATTTGGAAAAGTAGAAGGAAATAAAATAGCACAATTTGAATGGAACGATGAAAGTAGTGAGTATCATCACAGACAAAGACTGTGTACAATACTTAAAATATTACATTGAACTTAAATGGATAATATTATTTTGGGTATTTTCTTTGCTCCCTTTTCGTGTTCTGATTTGCCACACCTTTAGATGAATCTTTTCCAGTCTAAAAGTATGCAATACACGATATTCTTTATTCTTCACTTTTACTTTTCTCAATTCTTCTGACAGTAAGACTATGAGACAGTAATGGTAACTCCCACCGACCTTATTATAAGTTTGAACTAACATCCAAAGAAATTTGACTTTTTGCAGAATTAATGTTATGGAAGTGTTGCTTTAGGGTTCTCAGCTATAGGAAAACTTGTAGAATTCCGTATCAAGCTGTTGTTTTATAAGAAATTCATAAGCAGCAATTTGGCTGGTTCCTACATGAATGTCTAATACTCACAATAAATGTAGTAGATTAAGATTCAAATTGACTGAACATATCACTATTAACTATTACCGATAACACAAGGTAAGTTTAGGAGTTACCTTGCAGAATGACTAGTTGTGATCTGCGCAAACAAACTCTTCATCTACTTTTTCAAATGAACTTGATATGTAGTGCGACAGTGTTTTACTAGCAGACTAGGGCCCTTGAGCGAACACTCCTTGATCCATCTTTCAAAATTACGTTTTGTCCCTTTTCCCTTTCAAGATTGTGGTCATGGAGTTAGTTGTCTGTCTGTTGGGTTAAATCGTATGTTTATTATACTATAGGGAAACAGGACAGAGAAAGGGGAGTTTGGGTATCCATAAACCGGTTTAACCATACTGCTAGCTTTTGCTAGTGCCGGTATCAAGTCAAGCTGTCCCGAATTCTGATCGTTGTTTGCATTTGTCTTTTCATTTTATTTGTGGTTTTTCCTTGAGCAGTTCCTTGGTACATTGTGGTATGTGACTGTGTTTTTCGGCCATTGTGTGTGTTTCCTGTTATCTTTTTTTATTCCATTGGTATTAAAGAGAATACAGACACTTTCACAACGGCTTTAGTCCTCTACTGGATTTGACTTCATTACCGATTATTCGTTTTGATAACAAAATACCGAAGTTACTGTGTATTTATTTTCTGCATATGCTCATTTCGACAACTTATGTCTCATCAGTGGAAATCAAACCGAAACATTTGGAAGTAAAAGGAATTAGTTTTCTAAAATTTACATCTATAGCAGTTGACCTTTATGAAACACAGTGGGGGGACACTGTATTGCTCTCTATCAAGACACAACTGTTTTAGCTATTTTCGTAATTAGGCTCTTCTCATTGTTTTACATTTTCGCAGACATTGTGCTTCTTGTCTTGTTTATTTCATTGTGCTTCTCGTCTTGTTTATTTCATTGTGCTTCTTGTCTTGTTTATTTCTGTTTTGAACTTGAACTTGTGTTGAGGGATGGAAATTCAGTGTCAGAACAAAGAAGAAATTCACCTCAAGTTTATACATAACATTGGACAACGGTCCTGCTAATTCATAAACGTAAACATAGTTTCCTACAAAATGGAATAAAAGAATAAACATTGGGATAAAAATTTACAGAAAAAAACAAAGTATCATGAAATAAAATTACTGCACTATGATGAAGACGAAAACACGGGCAAACGAATACAGAGGCATAGAAGGAAAAGGGGAAATTCTAAAGTAGAAATTCCAAAAACGCGGCATTTCATAAGTAATACAGGTGAGGACAATATAAAAAAAAAACACCCCAAAACTCAGCACAAAATGGGATAAAGATATCTCTTATTATCAACTAGATATGTGTACACACAACGTTTGCGCCAACAACGTTTTACAAGATATCTCTCTTGATAAACATCGAAGGTTAGCGTTTTCTAAAGTAATTATTATCTCCCATCCTTACCTGATTTGTACTAACATTTAGATTCAATTGCAATCAGTAATCAGCTTTTAAACATCAATCGGTTTCTGGTCTTTCAAGTATTTTTATTAGGGCTTCATTTAAGAAACAGGCCACTCGGAAAAAAAGTACCAGTCAGTCAAAGAAACAGGCAAAGTGCATTGGTGCGGTGGCACATTGGGGGAAAAAACGCAAACTTTTGATGTGTGATTTTAATAAAACTAACCAAGAAAATGTTATTTTGATAGGTGAAAGTTCGGTGTTATTTTGCCTTTTTGAGTTATCAGCATCCAAAGTTTAGTTACAATGTACAGTGAAAAGTACGGGAATATCCCCCCCCCCATTTTTTTCTCTATATAACCAGTCAAAATATAACTCGAGACTTAACACATGTTCGAATGAAAAAACTTTTTGGGGTGTGTTTTTATGACAAAATGAATACACCTAAGCCAAAAAATACACAATCAAAATTTTTTATGTGCCGCCCTCTGCCTGACTCTTAGCTGGAATACAACTACAACTTCGGCATTTAGGCATATACCAATGTAAAGCTTAGTTTGCGCCGCTTCGGCACTTGCCATATGATTATTTTCAACAAATAATTCTGTGTGATATTGAAAGGAAAAAACATTTATCAGCTACATTTATCAGGTTGCATATTTGTAAGAGAAACTAAAAACTGATTTTTATTCTGATAGAATACATCCCGTTATTGATATATAGGTATGTATGGAAGAATTGTGGATCTAAAAATAAGCAATCCTGATTTAAAGATAGTTTTGGCAGTTGGAGGATGGAACCATGGAGTAGTGCCCTTCTCAGAACTAGTAGACAATGAACCAGATATACATACTTTTGCTGCGAATGCGATAACATATCTCCGATTACATCTGTTTGACGGCCTAGACATTGACTGGGAGTATCCAACAACCAGAGGTAGTCCCCCTGAAGATAAACAAAGGTTTAGCCAGTTGTGCACAGTAAGTTAGTGAAACCTTATTCCTAAGTGAGTATAGTCTTCAGCTCAAGTTTTCAGAAGCATTCGATATCTTCGTTTTAACCCATTCAAGTATTTTTGTGTATGGATAATATTTTCTTTGTCATGGGTCCCTTTTAAATGCACAAAAAGTCAATGTACAACAATTTTATCAAATGCAGATTATGTAAGGGCATATGACAGCATACGGGAAATGACGGAAAACTCAAGAGATCACCGTTTCCACCACTATTTTGGTGTGTTATATATAAAAATGTTGCTTATGTTATTCTATGTTCTACTAGCAAAGCAATTGAAAAAAAAATCTAAATGGCACCAGGGTGCACAAGCCGAGTTGCAACTTCAAATATTATGTAGCCAAGTTAATGTGAATACCCGAATATTACTAAAATTGTCTATTTATTTTCTTTCCTACCTAATATATAAATGCTAAGAATTCAAGAAGGTCTATTTTCTAGTTTCATGTCTTGACATTTCAATATATAAATCTACTTTCGGTCACTGTGACCTTCACTGACCTTGACCTTTGATCTTCTTTCTCCAAAATCAATAGGATTCCTCCCCTCCTGGTATCCAACAATATATCCAAGTTTCATTTCAATTGGATGTAGACTTTTTGAGTTAGCATCCAGAGACCAAATTTTTCTGAAATTTTCAGTCTATTTTTGGTAACTGTGACCTTGACCTTGGACACACTTTCTCCAAAATCATTAGAGTTCCTCCCTTACTGGTACCCAACAATATATGCAAGTTTCATTTCAATTGGATGAAAAGTTTCGATTTATCATCCAGAAACCAAATTTTTCTGACATTTTCAGTATATTTTAGGTCAGTGTGACCTTGACCTTTGACCTACTTTCTCCAAAATCAATAGAGTTCCCCCTCTCCTGATACCCAACAATATATCCAAGTTTCATTTCAATAGGATGTAAACTTTTTGAGTTATCATCCGGAAACCAAATTTTTCTCAAATTTTCAGTCCATTTTCGGTCACCATGACCTTGACCTTTGACCTACTTTCTCCAAATTCAATAGGGTTCATCCCCTTCTAATATCCAACAATATATCAAAGTTTCATTTCAATAAGATGTAAACTTTTTGAGTTACATTCGTATAATCAATTACTAGTATAATGTACAATTTATTATTAGGCGCTTATGCTGTCGTATAGGACGATGAGGGCCAGAAATCCACCAGGTTAAATAACACCCAATATATTTCATTCTTAGAATTCATGGATTCCTTGCATACGCACCCTTGAATGCAAAAAATTACAAACAAACAGATTATATTTTCTAATACAGTATCAAAATTACCACAATTAAAATGTTGTATTATTGTATATTTCACTCCACCATTTGGGACTATATTGGTAGATAAAGCTATGAAGCCGCGGAAGCATAATAATCAACGCGGATAAATAATAAAATAGTTCTAATAATACCACGTGTATATATTATATAAATACTTAATCGGTCGTGTGTAACAGATATTGCTGTACATTCATCAGTTAATCATTTGTGTGTAACATCATCGCAATAAAATGATATACATGTTCATCTTACTCCAACATATGGAATAAGGCATTTCTACCGTGGAAAGACCAACGCGTCTGTCACTCAACCTTGAATTTAATCGACGACTGAGAGTTTTGATTACACAAGTGCATTTTTTTTTCAGACTAATTGTAAACGGATAGCGTGTAATTCGTGTTTTTATTGACAAAACTCAACTTGTTATTTACAACAATATTTCAACGTATGTATGAAAATACAAATCGTGTATATAATGCATTTTTGGCTGATGTGTAAAGGCTTATTAGTGCCAATTGCTCAAATTAATCGCAATTTTTCTTTTCGAGTGCAATGAAAGATACAAAACAATATTTCGAGGTATGTTATTCACGGTGCTTGAAATACAATCCAAAATTTGCATGTAGCTTTAAGGTTTTTCATTGTCGGCATTCACATTTTTATCCAATCTTTTTTATAATCATTATGAAATGTATATTCAGCTCAATTGACTGCAGTCCTTGGTTCTTCACATTAAAAGCTAGCTTCATTTTAAAATTAAAATCAAATGAAAATTGTTTTGATTATTTCTTAAATTGTCATTTTCCGTGTTTGTTTTGTGCACCTTGTACATGATCATACTTAAAGCTAGTTGCAGACCCCCTCCCCCAATATGTCACAAATCATACATTTTGACAATTTAGACAGCTGGTAGTTCAGTATTCATGGATATTGATTTAATATGTGTAAGGCATTTGTGTTCATTGAAACTTAGCATGCATCATTAAAAATAGACATCATGCCGAAACGAGTGATTTCAAATTCGTCTGGAACATATTATCAATATACTTTCTTGCATGATTAGATCAGCTGGGGATTCGGACAGTCAATTGAATTAGCTGCATGGGCTAGCAGTACATTAAAATTGTATTGCCTAAAACGGTGAATATTAAGGATCCATGTTACTCTAAAAAGTTGAAATGATTAGATATTAAATTCTTGGTATTTTTCTGTGAAAATGGTTACACGTCTTTCTTTATTTTGGTCTTATATCAAATAAAATTCAACAGTTACTAATTGGCGTAAAGTAAAATGCTATAATTGACGTAAAGTAAAATGCCATAAGAACAATATTAAGTTGATTTTACTACAATTGAACCTAACTAAATTAACAGTTGGAAGGAAAAGTAATCTTAACCTATAAATGATATAAT
>MJUU01051787.1:0-46309 GCA_002080025.1 Modiolus philippinarum | reverse complement strand
AAGGCAAAAGCAAGAACACCAAAAGACGGAAGACCAAAGACACCACATGCCCACAAAACACACGAACATTACATATACAACACAAAAAACTAAAGCACTAACAGTGTGAACTCTCAATAAACAAGAGTGACATCAGGTGCCCCGGAAGGGTAAGCATGTCCTGCTCTGCACACAGCACCCGTCACACGGCCAGTGAGGCATATGTTTTGAAAGATCTGTTAGGTTACTGATTGGTTATTGTCATTTTCTAACCCTGAGACAAAACCAATTGAGAGCCATGGTACGTGTTACTTCTCTAACCCTCAAACAGTACCAAGGTGAAATTTTGAAAAGCCTTTGTAATCACATAAGTATTCAAACATGGACAAGGAAAAATCCGTACCACAAACATTACTGACGAAGACAAAACTAAAATTTAACAAGACAACATTGAAAACTAAAGCACTGACAGTGTGAACTCCCATAAAAACCGAGAGCGACATCAGGTGCTCCGGAAGGGTAAACATGTCCTGCTCTGTGCACAGCACCCGTCACACTGTCAGTGGGTCAATCCAAGGTAAAGTCAAAACCGGTGATGTCAAATCCGGGAAGACGCGAATCTAGCTGAAAATGTCAGTTTTTATTTGTGACACTGACATTTCATATCTATCTATGATGTCGTGGTGACGGCCATAGAATTTCTGAAGGGACGAAAGTAACAAAGGCTGAACATATCACTAACTCAGCAGTTTTTGTGACAGTGCTTTTGCTCTTTCCACAAAGTCACTGTATGTACTGCATGCTCTACAGTAACGAATTAATTGTGAAATATATACTCCATATGCTGGGGATACAGGTATATTGCTGCAGAGAAAGGGAGTATTGCTACGAGATCAGGTGCACCATTAGAGTAAGCATCTTCTGCTTCTTATAAGCTACCCGCCGTGTAAAACATGTCATCTCCGGTAGTAAAGTCAAATTCGGTAGAAGAAAAGCAAACTTTAGCTGTAGCGAGAAAGATCTATTGTCATCTGGGAAAGAGATATCCCACAGCGGTCCACAAGATCGTGATGTCGACCGTAAAACTTCTGAAGTGATGACAAGTTATGGGTATGTACATTCCCTTGCTTAATTAGCCTATTTTTAAGCAGCCGTGCAGTATCAAAGTAGTCACTGTATCGATCACAGGCCAATAGGTTTGGAGATGTAAACTCCATATGCTGGCGCTTTTGGAATGGTGCTACAAAGAAAAGGGAAGTTGGCTATTAGAAAATTGAAGTCATCGCATTTACCATACAGCCTAGTTTGTAGTGTACCTCAGTTGTCAATTTCAATATGAAGCATCGGCAGTAGAATACCGAAGGAACAGGGGAAGCGAAGAATACAAAAATCGAAATCCGAAGACATGGCAAAAACGGCAACAGAGAAAAACAAAGACAAACCAAGGACGTGAGACAGCTACAAGCACGGAAATAAAAAGACGACATTAAAAACTAAGGCACTCATAGTGTCAACTCCCATGAAAACCGGGAGTGACATCAGGTGCTCAGGTCAAGGAACGAGGCCGACGTGGAATTATCTTTGGTATCCTTATTTTCGAGCTCTTCTGGATAGATAAGATAAAAAAATCACCAAAGGGAGGATTGTTTAGTGATGAAATAACATCTATATAACGGAAACTGAAATTAAAGGACTGGACCAGTTTTGTATCTTTACTTTGAAGAAGCCCTTCGATGAATTCAGCCTCATATAAGTGGAGAAATAGACCTGTTAAAAGAGGTGCATAGGTTTGCACCAATTAGAATTCCGTAGGTATGATGCTGCTGATGGTGTATTAGTGGTCTCTTAATTTCGAGTTCATTTGGGAATACAAGATGAAGGTATCCTGAAATTGAGGATTGTTTAATGAAAGAATATCAATTATTTAACGGGAGCTGCAATCAGAGGACTTGACTTGCTTGTTGTCCCTTTTCTGAACTAGTTCTTGTATTAACCTTGCTTCATGCGAATAAAGAATCAACTCTGCTAATAGTGGCGCGCAAGTCCCCGTAGGTATCCCTGTTGTCTGTTGGATTGATTGATTGATTGAATATTGTTTAACGTCTACTCAGCAATATTTCAGCTATATCAAGAAAAGTTTGTTAATAAATAATCACTTTGGGGTATGGAAAGGGCCATGGGACGGGAAATTCTGCCTGCCACTGGAAAAGTAGGATAAAATCGTCAAGGGCGGGGAATTTAGCCATGTAGCCGATCACCTACGGACCACCCCAAAAAGAGCTTGCTACAAGGGTTCTTTAACGTGCAGGAAGCGTGGCATTTCTTCCAACACGTGGACCTGAGTTTACATCCATTCCGAAAGATGGGTTGTGTATTTATTAATCCCGCACAACCACGGAATGGGTCCTATTTCTATATCCCGGGACCCTCGGGGTGATTGATTGATTGATATGGAGTTTAATGTCACTTTTAGCACTATTTCAGCTACCTCATGACGGTCAGTTTTAGTGGTGAAGTAAGCCGGAGTTCCCGGAGAGAACCACCGACCTTGGACAGGTAACTGACCTACCTTATCACTTACAATTGTAAGTCGAGTGCACCTTTTTTGTAATGTACAAAGTGGGCCGCGAACTCACACCGCAGTGGTGATAGACTACAGTGGTTGTATAGGTAGTAGAACTACCTTAACCACTCGGCCAACCAGGCCCCGTTGTCTGATGGAAATTGTGTCCTCTAAATTGTGCAAATATGTTATCAACAAAAAAAAATCATACATTGTGACGACACTCTCCTGTTTAATATTGTGCCCGCATCTCATGATTTTATACCACCAAATTTGCTTACTTTTCGAATAGATGAGTGTCCTATGATTGTTTCGTTGTTTTGATTGTCTTCTGTTAGTCTTTTTGTCCGGCAACGGATGCCAGCTATCGCAAGAACACTTTCCCACTTAATTTTGTTGACGATTTTGCATCATTGAGTAATGCAACATAGATGTAGTATTGCTCGACATATAGCTATGAATCGCGCTCAAACCGGTGCTAGGGGCCATCTTGAACTTACTTAGAGGAATGACCAAAGCTCATTGTTGAACGCCTCATAGTGACTTCATGATGAAGGAAAAAATAAAGGCATTATTCCATTGCTTTGATTTACCATGTTTTTGTAGAGACTTTGCCTCAAATGCATTAAATCCATATCCATTAATAGCATATTTATCTATTTATGCTTGAAAACATCTATGAAAATTAGGACGCCAAGTATATTTAATGATCTTCTTGTTGCAAAAACATTGACAAATCTCCAAGAAAGATACCTGCAGACAAAGCTTCCAACAATATTGTGCTTCTATGTCACAAACACTATTTACACTGTCTTGTTAAGGAGATGGGTAGTAACAGTTCATCCGACAACCCTACGTATTCCCTAGGTACAATATCTAGGGACGACATAATCACAAATTACACTCCTTTTTTTAGCATCCTTCGGTATTAAAGTGGATGAAGTTAACACATTTTCCCTTACATTTACTGGGTAAAAGCTCTATAGATCTCCTTGAACAGCTCTCCTCAAACAGTCTCGAATACTGCAATAGCGTTCAAACGTTTGATTTTTCTACCATTTATACAATCCTTCTACATAATAAACTTAGAACAGTAATTTCCGATCTAATCTTTACCAAAAACGGAAAACGCAGGTATTCATATTTGCTAAAATGAAAAGGTAAAACATATTTTGTTTAGAACCACACTGAGTCAAACAAGAAATACAGTGAAAATAATGTGATAAAGATGCTTGAATTTTGATCGACAACATTTTTGTTGAATGTTGAGGCCGCGTTTTCAACAAACAATAGGGATTCCTAAGGAAGCAAATAATGTGCCACTTTTAGTTAACCTTTTTCTTTATTGGTATGAAGCAAAATTTTTACAACTGCTAATACAACAGAAAAAAAACAACTGGCCCAGACTTTTAATTTCAGCTTCAGATATATAGACGATGAACTTTCTCTTAATAACCCGAGAATTAAAGAATATTAACATCGGATCTTCTCCAGTGAACTTGAAATTAAAGAGAAAACCGATACACCCAATCGTGCTTCATGCCTCGACTTTTTGCTATAGATTACTAGTATATGATTGTGATGATTTTGACTTCCCAATTGTGAACTTTCCCTTTCTCAGCAGTAATGTACCTACCTCTCATGCAGATGGAGTGTATATTTCACAATTAATTCGTTACTGTAGAGCTTGTAGTTCATACATTGACTTTGTAGAAAGGGCAAAAGCACTGTCACAAAAACTGCTGAGTCAGGGGTTTGTTCAGCCGTTGTTACTTTCATACCTTCAGAAATTCTATGGCCGTCACCACGACATCATAGATAGATATGAAATGTCAGTGTCACAATATGAAGACTTTTTCAGCTCAGTTCTTGTTTTCCCGGATTTTACATTACCAATTCTGACTTTACCCTGGATTGACCCACTGACAGTGTGACGGGTGTTGTATACATAGCAGAATATGCTTACCCTTCCGGAGAACCTGATGTCACTCTGTTTTTGAGAGTTCACACTGTTAGTGCGTTAGGTTTTATTGCTGTATTTGTAGTGTCTGTGTTTGTGGTTGTGTAGCGTCTTTAGTTTTCCGTCTTCTGGTGTTCTTGCTTTTGCCTTGTCTCTGGACTTTGATTTATGTAATCTTGTTCTTTGATCCTTTGGTATTCTACCGCCCTTGTTTTATGACATAACATGACATAACACTGACATTACAGCGGATGATCCTCATATTGGTCGTTGTTGCTTGTCATCCCAATCAATTATGTCTCCTGCAGCAGAAAGTTAGGTGTATATTGTTATTACCCTATCTGTCCATATATGTCAGTCAGCATAGAGGGTATACATAGTTCACTGACGTAACTTCTCCAGGAGCTTTTATGCTAAAATGTATTTATTTTGGAAATCACATACAAGGCATGTGTCTGTGGTAAGAATATTAGTTCTAGTTCATTTTTCCCAAACATTATAATTAATTGAGGTTAATCTTTTCCACAGAGTTTGTGATAGAGAGTATATGGATTGTTCACGGAAAACCTAGTGCAGTTCTAAGTCAAACATTTTTATTTATAATATTGTATAACGTTCGTATGGTTTAGATTTCTAAATTTTGAAATTTTTTACTAGAACCATAGATTAGTGAACGTTATTACTCCCCTTTGGGTCGTTGTCTCTTTGACACATTCCCCGTTTCCCTTCTTTTTTCTATTCTATGAATAACTAATAGAGGGTTAAACTCACTCTTGACTTCTTAAGTTTTATGCTTAGAAATTCTGTTATTAATTTTCAATAAATATTCATAAAAAAAAAGACTATAGAGACACAGTATATTTCGAACTTTACCTAACCATAGTATAAGTAAAAAAGAAAAACAATGCAAAAACAAAAACTACGAAGTCTAGGCTACGGAAATTTAAAAACAAAACTATTCAGAAACACTTTCTGGACGCTGGTTATTACATATGCATTACGAGATGAATGCCCGGAGAGAGAAAGAGAAAAAAAAAGAATATGTAAAGTGAAAAAAAAAATATTTAAGAAAATCAATGACTATATCATAATTAATGATAATAATTGATGTTATTGATATTTGGATGTAATGTCATTAGAAAATTTATTTGTAGGTGAAGCTATATATTTCCACATCCGCACGTATTCATGTTAAACTAAAGAAATACAGTTATATAAAAAAAATTAAGCTTCAATGATCATGCACTGTTTATTTTCAGCTCGCCTGGCTATGCCAGGGTGAGATTTTGCCATCATTTGGTGTCCGTCATCCGTCCGTCGTCCTACGTGTATCATCCGTCGTCCGTCGTAAACTCGTCTTTCAAACATCTTCTCCTATGAAACATCTGTGCCAATTGGAACCAAACTTAGTCACTATTGTCCTTGGATAGACCCCTTTAAAATTGCACCCGGCAGGTCCATACCTCTTCGAAGATGGTCGCCAGCGAGGAAAAGGCATTCAAAGATCTTCTCAGTATCTACCAGTCCAATTATAACCAAACTTAGTCACAATGGTCCTTGGTCCTTTCCAGAAGAGGTATCCGGCAGGTCCATACCTCATCCAAGATGGCTGTCAGGGGGGCGTTGTTTTAAGGGTTTTAACATAGGATCCTATGGAAAAGACATTCAAAGATCTTCTCAGAAACTAAGAGTCCAATTATAACCAAACTTAGGCACGATGGTCCTTTGATGGTCCCTTCCAAAAGGGATCCGGCATGTCCGTACCTCATCCAAGATAGTTTTAACATTTGATTCTATGGTAAAGACATTCAACGATCTTGTTCTCAGAAACTACCAGTCCAATTATAACCAACTTAGACACAATGGTCCTTAGATGGTTCCTTCCAAAAAAGTATCCGACAGATCCATGCCTCATCAAAGATGGCCGCCAGCGGGGAACATAGTTCTAACATTTGACTCTATGGAAAATACATTCAAAGATATTCTCAGAAACTACCAGTTGAATTGTGTCTAAACTTAGACACAATCGTCCTTAGATGGTCCCTTCAAAAAAGGTTCCTGTCAGGTCCATACCTCATTCTAAATGGCTGCCAGTAGGGACATAATATCATATTGGACTATGCGGAAAAACATTAAAGATCTTCTCAGAAACTACAAGTCCTATTATAACTAAGCTTAGTCACACTGATTCTTAGATGGTTTCTTCTAAAAAAAAGGTATCTGGAAGGTCTGTACCTTATCCAAGATGGCTGCCACCAGGAAACGCCCTACGGTTAAATGACTTGTGGAGACACATCCAAGCCTAAAATCACATGTTTGGTATGATTGAGTAACAACAATAGCTGCAAACGTTTTATTCTTCATACAGAAATATTATTTTTATTACTGCAACTTGTATTAAGCATTGAATGGTTCTAATCATAAACATCAAAACACTTTTCGGGGATTGTTTTAATTTGAAAATAGGATTGAGAAAATAATAATTTTAAAACAGGAGATAATAAAAAGTAAAAGAAGTAATAAACTTAATGTAAACATCTACTTATTTTTTATTTACCAATTCAGCAATATGTATAGACTAATATAATTATAAGAGGAACCCCTGCCCATTTTTTTTTTGAAAGGAGGACTCAGAATGTTTATACTTCACTATATGGTAACCGCGCCGGTAGCCGGGAGTTTGGATTGGTCCAACATGGACGATTGTGATCTAGCGATGTAATTATTTCTATTTTGTGTCGGAAATATCATGTTTTCATAGAATCTCTTAACAAAGTAAAGTCACGCAAATTATTCGATCATTATTGTGATTTGACAGGTCAGTGACGCATTTTTATTTGCCTAGTTGTTCGGAAAAGTAGTGTTTGTAATTGAAACCATAAGATTCCTTTAACTTCACTTAATCCCACTGAATCAACGTGTATGTCTGCGGTCATAATCAAAACATGTAACGGTTTGGAATTCGTGTATATAACGATTTGGATGAAATTGAGAATGTTAATTTTCAATACAAAATAGGCCATCGAGATTATATATCTCAGAACCTGACTCTGATAATTTCATGTTTGTTCAAAATATTAACCGAATGTATTTTACAGTGGAATCTACAGTCCAGCTTGCAGCCATGTTCGGTGTGATGCAAACCTGCCAGATACATTTGTTTTAAAAGAGACAACCCAAGGACTATTGTGACTAATTTTGCTACCATCTGGCCAACTGGGCTATGAGGGAAAAAATCTGAAAGTATTGGTATTTTAGTGTTAAACTAAGATAACGGTGTGAACCCGTGGGACAAATATTTGTGAAAGACTCTAGGACTATTATGACAGTTTGGTTCATTGAGCTAAGTGATGCTCGAGGGGAAGATTTCTGAAAATGTTTCCAATGGCCATTCTTGAATGAAATCGGGCACATTTGTCAAAGCTTTGAAAACACCATTGTGAACAAGCTTGGTTTCAATGTTTCAGTGAAGTGTGTTTCGAATTTGTTTTCCATTAGGAACAATGTTAAATTTTACCCCGCCTCTGATTAAAATACAGCTCTGTTCATTTGCAGTAAAGTATCCTTTTCAATTATCTCTTTCTCGAAATCTCGTTATTCGCTATATGCCTGTCATGGAGGGGGGAGCTGGGCTTAATATCTAAATATTTCATATCAGGTGGCTCACTCATCACATCTTTGAATTTGTGTCAGTGTTTGGGACTCCTCCACTTTTAATTTCAAGAATGTCTTCTTTAGATGAAATTAAAAGTCCTGACAAGTTTTCATTGAATTCTTGATATAACGTCTTACCTTTTAGAAAATAAAACAGTCCTGATGAACTAAGGGAAAATCCGGAGAAATCCATTTACCAAATTTTTAATGCCTTCTAGCTCCGTTAAAAGCACACGGACATATATTTTTTTTTACAATTTCATCATTAAGTCTACAATGCTGAATCAATTTAAAATGGTTTGCAGGGACGGCTCAAGGACAACTATTGTTGCGAAGTTTGGTTCCAATTGGCTCAGCAGTTTCAGATGTCCCATTGTTAAAACGATATTCTCCGGTGTTTCCCAAATAACAGAAAATACCTATGCTAAAATTACAATCTCAGGCCACAATTCGCAAGTCGCAAGGGAACTACAGAAAACAAACACAAACGTAGACAACGATATGAACACTTTTGATAGCCAGACTTAGTACCGACACTACCAAAAGCCAGCAGAGGGATGTTCCTGGTTTTTATCCATTTTGATAAACATTTTCAAGATGAGTAAAAAAGCACAGCATCTATATTGCGACACGAGTTTTCGACTAGTTTTGTACATAAACGGGAGTTCATTTTAGCCAAGTGAGTTTTCAAGTACATAATCATGAATACCAATAGATATCCAGGTAGACTAGATACATTATATGCTGTTGTCCAAGTCAGTCTTACTTATTCTACTGCCAGATACATATCTTTTATGTTGGTTTCTGATTAGATTTGCGTTGCACTACACCATTTTTCCCTTATACTATTTGCTGTCGTATTGAGCACGTAAGGTTATGGTGGACTTTTATGGGTACCACGGTATTTGCTTTGAAGACGTCACCATACACCCCTCTGCTTAATATTTGTCTAGGTCAATGTCATGCCATGTCATATATAGCTTCACATTCATACCATGTTATAGAGTGCTTCTTAATAGGATTATGCACGCTGACAAGTAAGGGACCGACCATTTAACCTGAAGGGGCTTTATGGTTTTTTTTCCTGGACAGAATTTTTTTTTTCTCACGTGAATCAACAAAATATTTTTTTTTCAAAATTAACATTATTTTTTTTAGCAGAAAGCCTCCTTCAGAATTTTTTTTCATCATTTTGGCAGTCAAAATATTTTTTTTCACATAAAATCAGCTCCAAAATATTTTTTTAGAAGAAAAAAGCCATAGCCCCCCCCCCCCCACTTTCAAGTTAAATGGTCTTTAAGAGAACTTTATATGGTCCATGATTTGAACCCAAAAAACCTATCCCCTGAGAGCTATATTTCAAATAATGCCTTAATTTGAAAGTGAAAGTGTGGTCAGGAAGTCTTTTCAAACAAGACTTTATTAAATCATTAACTTTTCCAAACCGTTTCTTGTTATACATCCAAACCGTAAACTGAAGAAGGTGTGTTTACAATCCAAACCGGCACTCAGTCAGATCGTGTGTTGTAAATAAATAAACTATTAACATCACTTTTTCCCAACTTGTCCACAGCAATTTGCTATAAAATGATAAAATTCTAATGTTTATAGACTAATTCAATTGAGACTAAAGAAAAAAGACACGAAAATCTGCATTTTATAATGCATGTACACAAAACATGCATGTTTCATCCCGTTTTTACAATAAATATCAATTGTTTCTGTGTATGTCAAACTAATAAAATATTTTTAAATGACTTTAAAGTGCGATAAAATATAATTCATAAAATTGTTTATAAGTGTAAAAACATTATGCAGACTTAAATGATCCGACACCGGTACGTCCATCTTGGAGAAATCCAAACTCCCGGCTACCGGCGCGGTTACAATACAGTGAATATGTATAACCTAGATTATAAGGGGAATCTGTGCAAAAGGTTTTCATTTTAATGATAGTCTGATGGATGGTGAAGCTTTCAGTTGCCATGGAAACCAAACAAGAAAACAGAAATTTGTGAGAATTTTTTTTTGTTATTTTGCTAAACTTTATGTTTTTATGTATACACTAGTTAATGGGGAAAACCCTGCCCAAATATTTTGTTGAAAGGGGCCTTGTAACATTTTGATTTGAGCAGTATATATATTCAGGGGAACCCCTACCCAAATTATGTTTGAAAGGAGGTCTGAAATCCGTACAAATGGATAACACATTGAAAGAGTTCTTCTCAAAAACAACTTGTCTAATTGGAATACAATGGTACTTTAATGATACATTCTAATAAAGGTATCCTGCAGGTCTAGACCTCACCAAATATGGTTGCAAGCATTTACATAGTTTGACATTTGACCTTTTTGAAAACAAAATAAAATAAAGAGTGCTGTGCGGCAGTTCGTGCAAACGAGTTAAAATTCTTGTCGAACTGCGATAAAAGGTAAAACAAAAAATATATACACATATCAAAACATAAAAGATTAAAAAACAAGCAGACAGAGGTAGGGATTGGCCAAGATCATCGACATTAATGTCTTCAAGGGGCCGTGGAAGAGAAACAAAAATGGCTGAGAAATGAAATATTACGTCACAAAATAAATTTGATGTTTATAGTTAAGAGTAATTGTTTATAGGTAGAATAAATTTGACGTTCATCGTTTAGACAGTGGAGCCCAATAGTTGAAGAAATCCCCCCACAATGGGTAGGGGTAAGAAATTTAGCCCTCAACACGAAACAGAAATTAATCAAAAGAAAATAACTATCGAAAAAGTATTGAAATAACACGACAACAGCGACAACAGTTAGAACAACAGATTATATTCACTCTGGGTACCCAAAACCCCAAAGATATAAATATAAAAACTAGTGTTTAATGTACTGTCCTTGGACTGGTATCTTCAATTTTATTCATTTTTACATTATATTTGTTATTTCAATACTTTTTCGATAGTTATTTTCTTTTGATTAATTTCTGTTTCGTGTTGAGGGCTAAATTTCTTACCCCTACCCATTGTGGGGGGATTTCTTCAACTATTGGGCTCCACTGTCTAAACGATGAACGTCAAATTTATTCTACCTATAAACAATTACTCTTAACTATAAACATCAAATTTATTTTGTGACGTAATATTTCATTTCTCAGCCATTTGTGTTTCTCTTCCACGGCCCCTTGAAGACATTAATGTCGATGATCTTGGCCAATCCCTACCTCTGTCTGCTTGTTTTTTAATCTTTTATGTTTTGATATGTGTATATATTTTTTGTTTTACCTTTTATCGCAGTTCGACAAGAATTTTAACTTTTTGAAAACACATTTAAAGATCTTCTAGGAAACTAGTAGTCCAATAAGAACAAAACTTTTTTTACAATGGTCCTTAGTTGGTCCCTACAAAATAGTATCCTGCAGATCCGTTCCTGTTATAAGATGGTCACCAGTGGTAACATAGTTTACATTGAATTCCATTAAACGAATAAGGTCTCTAAAACTACTTATCTTATTGGAGCTAAAGATGGTTACAAAAGGCTTTAGGTAGCCATGTTCAAAATTTGTGTCTCGCATGTCTGCATCCAACCCAAACTGGCCTCAAACAGGAAATATAGTTTAATATTGGGAAATTCCATTCATCTCTCTATTTAAAGGTGGTCCAGATGAGTGATACAGGCTCTTAAGAGTCCCTTGTTTGCATTCAGAATAGTTCTTTTGCCTATCGTTTTGCCTCGATGAAATATTTATTTTTTTGACTGGCGACAACTTATACGTCGATCCAGTCATGTTTAATGTTGGGATGGACAGCTGTATTACGCTCGATATTTTTTTCCTGTATGTGATGACGATGAAAATAGTTTGTAGATTGGGGGTCTTTTTTACAACATATAACTATTGCATGATCAGAGGACAAAATGAATAATTCAAACTTCACCATTTTATATTGCCAAGTCTTCTTACAATCGACTTGATGAGTGCCATGTGTTTGTATTTGTTGTAATTGTCCACTATCTTGATATACTAGCAGTAGTTATAAGATATAAGATCTTGTGATGGCTTTGAGTTGGGTCGTTGTCTCTTTGACACATTCCCTTTCCCTTCTTTTTTCTATAAACCCTGAGGGCATATGCCCAATGACTTATAACTTATTTGTACCATGATCCTATTGTCAATCCTAAATTGATTAAGTTTGTAATAATTCAGGTGGGGGTCTTTCATGGTTTTTCCGAAATTTGCCCTTTGATTATGAAAAGGCAGAATTAATTCAGGATGATTTAAGTTTGTTGTCGATCCCGCATTCATGGGATAAGTAAAGACATGGTTGTAGCGTTGTTCGACATTTAGCAAAGGATTCCACTCAAACCAGTGCTAGGGACCGTCTTGAACTAACTATGAGGTATGAGCTAAGGTCCTTGTTGAAGGCCTCATGGTGACTTCAAGATGAAGAACAACAATAAAAGAGTTGTTCTATTGCTGGTTCTACTATGTATTTGTAGACTTTGTCTCATGTGCATTTACTCCGTATTCTTTGATTGTTTATTTAAGAATTGAGTTTGTCTCTCCTGCAGAGTGGAGTCCGTAAAAAAGATTCCCCGTGCGAGAGATGTTTGTTTTTATGTATTTCAGTTATGGTGATTTTGTTCATGATAGAATTTCTTCTCATATGGAAAAAACTATTAAACTTTCAAACTTTGTATTTCATTGTTTTTTTTTGTAATTTCGAAATATTACCATGACCACATGTTTATATTGCCCAAATCTCAATATTCTATATTGCCAAGTTTTCAAACAAACAATCGACTTAATGAGTGAGTGCCCTGTGATTGTCTATATGTTTTAATTGTCCACTAGCTTGAGATACTAGTGCTGTTGTCGGGAAACGGATGGCAGCACTTTTTCAGTCTAATTTATGTTTGTTGACGATCCCACACCCATGCAAAAAAATAAAGACGTGGCTGCAGCGTTATTCACCATTTAGCAAAGGATTGAACTTGCTACGAGGTATGAATAACGCTCATTGTTGAAGGCCTCATGGTGGCTTCAAGATGAAGATAAAAAGCGTTTTTCCTTTGCTTGTTTCTGTCATCCTTTCAATGTTTATTATGGAAATCCTAGGGTTATATGTTTTCACATTGTCTATAACCAAAGAGAATTTTCAGAACTAAAATGAAATTTTGAAATTTCAAGTGAGAAGCATTGATCAATATTTTACCTATATAACCAATTTTTCTGGTGGTAGAGAGTCATAGTACGTTATCATTTTATCTAATTTTTGGTCCATTCTGTAAATTTTCAGATTCTAAGCAACGCATTTGATAATGAAGCAACATCGACTGGTAGCACCAGGTTACTCCTTACCGCCACTGTTGCAGCAAGAGAAGAGGTTGTTCTATCGGCGTACGAATTTAGTCTCATCATAGCGTGAGTGAAAACTTAGATTCCAAAATCTTAGCATGATATCCAAATTCATGTTTCCCTTTTTCTAGTAGTTTCCATATGACCATGGTAGTGGCGGATTTAGGGCTAGGGGCGTATGCGTATAAAACTAACCATATTCCCGTAATTTTAACATTCTTTGCAAATTATACTTGAAAATGAAATATTTATAGGATTTTTCATGAAAAATATAGTCATTTTTTACGCCTCCCTCCGCTCGCATAACATTTTTAGGACTTTCAAACCTTTCGAAATTCTTGGACCCCATACAATATATTGAATACTTGAAATAGTACACTTTAAGTGAGCGATGATGTATGTATCTTAGGGTAAAAAGACTCGGTTAACTTAGGCAAAATTAAAACAAACTAGTATTAAAGTCTGTTTCACTTCCTTTAGATTTTTATCTTCTGCTGACTTTAATATTTCATATTTCAGCGCCGGATTTTGCATGGTTGTGTAAAAATATCGACACTTCTGAAACCACTTTTAATTTGATGATTTCCAATACATACGGAAAGAAAAAATTTTTTTTTTAAATTGCTCCAAGCTTTTAAAGGGATAATATTTTCGGTGCACCATTAGAAGACTGGACCATTCTACAATAGGTATTGGCAGGTATTACCCGAAGAAAGATGATAAACAAGTCTCACTTTGACTTTTAAAATGTGCTTGGACCCCCTTTTCATTAAAGCAAAAAACATGCCCGTAAATGAAATAATGCAACAAAATACCAGACATGTAATTGAAATATGCATGCATTAATTGCAAAAGAAATATTTGAAAGAAAGTGTTTACCAACAATGTGTCCGTGGATTACAATTGTTAACCCCGAACGAGTACACCTTGCTATTAATAGGATGATCAACTCGGGTCATTTATTTTATCAAGTTACTTGGTCACCCTTAAAATAGGACAATCCATCACTTAGAAATTTTCACCTGTTTGAAAAAAAATTGTGAAAATGCACATGACTGCAGACTTTTGTGCATGCCCTAGACGGGGAATTCAACATTTTTTCAGTTATGTATGGTCAATCTTGATTTACATACCAAATATGATAAAGGTTGGTGTAATAATACCTGTCTATAGTGGCCTTTCAAGGGACAAATTTAAAAAGGTCACTATAGACAGGTGGTCTTTATATACAGGTCCAAGCCATCCTCAAGATTGAAAACATAAAGTCTGATAACATGGGTTGTCTACGTACATTTACCTTATATCCATTATTAGTTTTACAGAAATAGAATACATCAATATATAATTTATTATTTCAAAAAGAATTTTAGTAACAATCGCAGCATCTTTAAACCCATTCCACACAGGGATTATTTATGTCTTCATTCTCGGTGATGCGTCTCGTACGTTTTTGCGTTCCAGGGGTATCGTTTATTTAACACCACAGCCTTTCATTTAAGTAAAATCTGTATCTGGGTCCTCCCAACCCTAAAAAATTCAGCCTCTTTGTCAGCAGGTTTCCCACTTTCTAAAAGTCTTATCGTTTCAACGTTTTGATTTCTCTTTGGGGACGCCATCTTTTGAATTCGATTTTCCTTAGCAGTTATGTAACAAAGAAAGTCGCTATGTACAGGATTTCAGAGTCGTGTGGGCGTTTTTTTCACAGTCGATAGTCGCGTTAGACAGGTTGTCGTTATAGAGAGGTAATCAAAGTGGAAATTTTCTCGGGAGGAATGAAAAGGGTCGCTATGAGCAGTTTGTCGTTATAGACAGGGAGTCGCTAGTACAGGTTCGACTGTAAAGCTAAAATCGTCAGATTTCAATTATCTAAGGGAAGTGGGACAAACTTTAGATTCTAATTATTTTTGGATGCAAACACAAGAGCAAAGAATGAAAAGAAATAGACTAAATAAAGATTAAGTTTCTACAAATAATGATATAACTAAGCAAAGGAACATCGCTTTTATTGTTGTTCTTCACCTTGAAGTCTCTATAAGGCTTTTCAACAATGAGCTTTGCTCATAAACAAATAAAGGGATACCTCATAGTAATTTCAAGACGACCCCTAGCACCGGTTTGAGTGGATTTTTTTTGCTAGATATCGAACACGGATGCCGGATCGTTAACAAACATATTAAACTGTCGAAGTGTTCTTTTAATCATTGTCATCCGTTGCCCGACAAAAGCACTGGTAGTGTCTCGATTTATTGGACAATTACAACATATAGACAAACACATTCTTTCAAATGAACTTTCATATCAGAATTGAAAGTCTTAAGATGATACCCGCATATTCTATACAACCTTCCTGCAGAGTTCCATACAAATCTGAGAACTTTATGTCAATCAAAAAATTCCACGAATGACAACATATTTTGTCTAAATATGACTAACTATTTCTATTTGTTATCCTGGTTCATAAAGCTTTCGATACCGTTTGGTGAATTGTATTATGACTACAGCTGATTAAAAATAGTATGATAGACAAAATACTATTTAAAGGTTGTTCATAGTAAGTATGATGATATTTAGTATATGTGGTACTGAATGCAGACGATACCGCCTTGATTTCTGAAACTGAGGATAGTCTACAAAACATTTTTAGATAAATATGAAATTAGTTGCAATACCTGAAAATTGACAGTAAATCTCTCAAATTTAAACTTGTTATATTTTCTAAACGGTGACCAAGAAAAAAGTTGGATTTTTTTCTTAATACAAGTTTGATAGAAGTTGGAGTAGTACTCTTATTTAGGAGTTGAGTTCAACTATAAAGAAAAATTTATTTTGGTAAAAAAAACGTTTAGTTGAAAAGGCCAAAAGGTCTATATATATGCATTGTTATCAAAACATCTATTTTTACCTGCGTCACTAACGGTGACTGACTCGCTCGACTTCGTCCGTCCGTCACGTTTTGGGGTACCATTTTTGTGTAATCTGGAACTCAGACACCTATGACCTTTTGCCGTTGGCAGTTTTTAAATTAAAATGTCGAATTTATTCATTGTTGAACTAAGTCATTTTTCATCAGATTTTAACATTACGGTACTGAGAGTCTTATAACTGATGCTTCTGAAACTTTGCACAGTTTTTCTGGACACATTGAAGATATATACCTCTTCTTTTGGTGACAATTTTTATTTTATTCTTTGTCCAACTTTGAAGGATTTAACTAAAAGGTATCTCAATAATAAATTGCATTTGAAGAATGTTTTGACAATAAGGTGAATGAATTCTTGTTTGAATTTGCAAACATATACATGACATTTTGTTAGTTTGAAAAAAAAAACACGTTCTCAGTTGAAGATGGGTTACAGTGACGCAGGTCCAGATATGTAATTGGTCTTGTTACGTAGAGCTTTTTGAGTTGTTATGTGTGCAAATATTATTGTACGCACCAGAAATATCTGTAATATGGGGATTTGAAGGTAGGATTTCTAGAAAATCTTTATTCTAGAAAGATTACATTTGCATTATTTGAAATACCTTTCTGATGTAAAAAAATATCACCCAAAACTAAAACGGGTCATTATTTGATATTTACATTAACCAAAGAATGTTGAATTTTTGTGCAGAATTGATATCTAACATCTGATTTACAATTTGGGATATTATCTTTCTACAGATAGATTATTACAGTTATATTTGGATAATACACTTTCTACAGATAGATTATTACAGTTATATTTGGGTAATACATGTCAAATCTTTATTTAATGAAATAACTAAGGAGTATCTCCCTCATGCAACGCTCTGTCCTTAGCTGATTTTGGCTCTCTTTTTATACCCCTTTGATTATTTGTTCTCCACCAGCCTTGGTACATCTTTCGATTTCTGGATTTCCAAAGTTTTTATTTTATCTGCACTGATGAGACATAAGTTGCCGAAATGGCGAAATTTACAGTAACATGGTATTTTTGTAAATAATAACCACTGGGTCGATACCACTGGTAGTGGACTATTAGTTCTCAAGGGTTTTCACCAGCCTAGTAGTCAGTACTTCGGTGCTGACCCGGAAACCGATTTTTTGGAAACTTACAAGATATAGTTTCGAAAATTTTGTTGAAAACGAAGGAGTAACTCCCCCATGCAAAGCTCTGTCCTTAGCTGATTTTGGCTCTCTATGTAGACCCCTTTGATTATTTGTTCTCCATCAGCCTTGGTACGTCTTTCGATGTCTGGTCCAAAGTTTTTATTTTATCTGCACTGATGAGACATAAGTTGTCGAAATTGCCATATGCAGAAAGTAAATTTACAGTAACATAATAGGTCTAAATTATTTTAGGAAATCTCCATTAACACTCGGCCCTGTTCACATCAGAGCAACAGTAACGCAAATGTTGATAGACCAGTTCTTACATGCCACACTTCACAAAAAAACAAATCAAAGACAAAAGACAAACCTAAGCAACAATAGGAATCTGGAATAGCTCGACTTAACTTGGTACCGGCATTAGCAAAAGCCAGCGGTAGGGTTAAACTGGCCAGTTTGTGGGTATAATTTTTTTTCCGAAAAAAAAGCTACAAAAGGCAAACATAAAAATTTGCACATTTATAGATGAGGTTATTGGTGATCTGATTGAAATTAAAGGACAGCATTCTCGTAATTACCATAATTTATAATTCAGGGACAAGGAGATTAATTTGATTTAGTACTATATCACTTGCTTTTAATATTTCTCAATGTAAATATTTATATTTACTCATTTTTTTTTAGAAAACTAGATTTTATCAAATTAATGGCCTTGGAGTTGCATAATACGTCACTTCTAAGTGTCCACGCTCCTCTTTATCCCCGAGGTGACGAAACAGGGGAACAACGGAAACTTAATGTTGTAAGTACATTGTATTTTAGATTTTTCATTTGCTAGTCTCTTCATGGGAGGCACCAGGCAATCGGTAATCTTTTAATTTTTGCAGATATTTATAGTAATTGATGACTGAAAATAGGGCAGTTATAGTAAGTTTCACATAATGGTATAATCAAATTATCAAGAAAGGGTCATGATAATCAAATAATCATTGAAAATACCCCTGGTAATCAAATATATAACCAATAAAAAACCATAATAATCATGAAAAGGGGAATTTGCAAATCCCTCAAGATGTTTGTTTTACCTTTAAAACGATTTATACACTTTGTCATGAATATGAAATATTCGTATTTTCTGCGGCAAAATTTTAAGTTTGGTAGCATATGCACAAAAGTGTGTGGGTGAAAAAATATTTTGTTTTAAACATTGTTTTCGAAATGTAAATGACAAAAGTCTCTGATTCTACGAATCTATCATACCACTCCTTTAACTCGTTCTGAAACCCACTTTTTTATGAACATTAAATCAGTTTTTTTGTACAAATATTTCCCAAAAATGTATTTTGCGAAGACCAACGTGTACAAGAATGATTTAAGTGATATTTTTGTCGATTATTAAAGAATAATTTGATTTTTTAAAATAAACAGCTTTTAAATATCTAAGGCATATTCCATATCTATGACCAAGAGTATATTTGTTTTGGGGTTTCAATGAAGATTATTTGTCATTGCTTTAGACACACAAGGAAGCGTCGTATACCAACAATGGAGTTTCACAATCCATTTGACATATACATTTATAAGAAATTAAATGAATAAGTGCACACTAAATAACAATGAAAGGATATGGAGTAAATGCACATGAGACAAAGTCTCTACAAATATATTGTATATCCAAGCAAAGGAACAACGCTTTTATTTTTGTTCTGTATCTTGAATTCACCATGACGCCTTCAACAATGAACTTAGACCATACCTAATACTACATTCAAGACAACACCAAAGACCAACTGGAGTGGTATTCATTGCTGAATGTGGAACATAGCTACATCCATGTTTTGTTTACCCATAAATACGGGATCATCAACAAACATACAAATTAACTGACAATGGTACGGCGCTTTTGTTGTGATCACCACGAAGCCTTCTGAAAACTATGGACTTTGCTGATAGCTCTAGACGGCCCCTAACACCAGTTTCAGTGAAATTTACTGACGAGTGTCAAACAACGCTACCTTCTATTATGGCTTTTACCAATGATTGCGTAACCATTCTTAAAACACAAAACTTAACTCCCTTTAGGAGTATGAGACCGGATACGCCGACAAGGTAAACGTCTCCTGCTATACATGCATCTCCTGTCATGAGTATTGCAATGTTCAAAGTCAAACCGCAGGCGGGAACAATTCAAATTCGATTGTGATCTCTTCAATATGGATCAAGGCCAACAATAGATTTTATGCAGCAGATCGTTAATGTTTAATCTGTAAAAATAGAAATTAATCTATTCCATGGTCGAGAGTATAAGATGAAGCGCACAGAAAAAAATACATAAAAATAATATAGAAACCAAATTCACAGTAACTTCGGTATTTAGTTATTTGTTACCACTGGGTCTATGCCACTGCTGGTGGACTGTTAGTCCCCGAGGGTATTCAACTGCCCAGTAGTCAGTACGTCGGTGTTGACCCGAAAGACGGTTCTAACTGGAACCCTACAATATCTAAATTATTGTAAATTTTGTTGAAAACTAAGGAGTATCTCCCTCATGCAAAGCTCTGTCCTTGGTTGATTTTGGCTTTATTCCTAGGTAATGCTAAAAAAACCAAAACACATTACACCAGGTAATGCTACAAAGAACAAAACACATTACACCAGGTAATGCTACAAAGAACAAAACATATTACATCAGGTAATGCTGCAAAAAACAAAACACATTACACCAGATAATGCTACAAAAAACAAACACACATTACACCAGGTAACGCTACATACAAAAGAAATTTATTACACCAAGATGAAATCCTCTATAATCACAGATCATTCATGTCCTCTTTGAATATTCAAACTAGAAAAAAAGAATCAAAACCTTCAATAGAAAAAAGAAGGGAAAAGGGGAATGTGTCAAAGAGACACCGACCCAAACGGGAGTAATAACAACTCAAAGCCACCATAAGATCTTCAATGAACGGTGAGGAAACCCCACACCCAACGGCAGGTCGGAGTCAAGTTCAGCGAAATAAACACCATCCTAGACTCCCATAGACATAAAGTGAACTAACTAGAAAACAGACAAGACACACAAAGGCTTGATAAATACCTGTAATTGATACCTAAATTTCACAAACATCCATGAAAGTAACGATACATCGCTGGACCTTCATCTTGTTCAAATACTGAATTGTCTATGGAAATAACTAAAATTTTGTCTGCAGTCATAGGCAGGGATTGAACATACTGTTACACTATCCACGCCAGAAGTGATATAAATTACATGTTTTATTTGTAGGGAAATAGTCATCTCAGTACCCAAAGTAACGACTTAAAGTTCAAAATTGTTAAAACTTTTCTTGCTAACGGAGTGAATATTTCAAAGTTAATTCGAGGCTAGCACCAATTATGTAGAATTATGTAGAATTTTGCAAAAGGCATAGCTATATCCTTAGCCGCCTTATTAATCAAGACTTCAAAACATTCCGTCGTATACGATCATTGGAAAAGTTATTAACTGATATCAGTCCCTTGTTAAAAAAAGTTTTGGTCCGAATTGTGGTTCGAGATTCATTTTTAATTAGTACTCTGATGATCATTTCTTTTCATTATCAACAAATTTTCAATAGGTATTGCTGTTGACATGCTACCGGGAACTACCGCAATGGAAGGGGATGTTTGGCTCGCCATAAAACCATTTTTACCCAACATTTCTTTTGAAATCCCTACTCCAAATCAATAAAGAAGTTATTTTTCGATATATCCTCTTGCCTGTTAATACGCTGCGAGGTAAAATAGTAAAATATATAGTAATGTCAAATTTAGAGTAGTTTAAGGATGTGTAAACGCTGCCTTTCACAAACACACTTTACATTAAATCATTCGGACTTTATTCAAAAATGATCACGTTTACTCAACGATTAACTCTTCTAAAATTACTTTTATTCCTATATTAACATTTCTTTCAAATAAGCTAATGTTCAATGTTCTGTGGTCGTATTCATACTTCGCTTTGCGTAGCACTTTATTTCAGTGGTAAGTTTCTTGAACCTTACTATGAACAAAAATGTTAAACAAATATCGTTGCCTGTCCATCTGTATTAGTTTTTACTTATACCGATGTAAAAAATGGCTTTGTTGTACGAAAATTCAAATTTTCGTGTACGTTTTACGTGTAAACGCTGAATGTTTTTGTACTAATACACACGAAAAATAAAGAGATCGTACACGTTGAACGAAAATAAACCTTTTCACCTTGCACCTTATGTGAAATATATACAAATCTATCATTATTGATCAATGTAAAAATTTTGAACGTATACCTCATAAAGGCACGCTCACAATTAAAATTAACATTCTATAAAGTGTTCTCTGCTTTGTGTGATCAGCATTGCAATTTTTTTAATGATATTTTCAAACACTATAACCATATGGAATCATTTGTAGATTGATCAAATATAACAGTAGTTTTTCTTTCTATTTTTATGAATTTATTTTCACCACTACATTTAAACTAAGCTAGACTATATAGACTAAGCTATACTATACAATGAAACATTTGGAGAAGATGACATGTATTTCTTGTCAATAACAAGTTCATGAAAAAAGAAATATCTCAATTTTTCTGTTTTTAGCGAGACAATTGATTATAAAGTTTGAAACAACGGCAGTGGAATACCGAAGGAACAAAGGGGTGAAATTCACAAAAATCGAAGTCCAAAGACAGGGCAAAAACGAGCGTAGAATGGCTTTTATTTATTTGTAATTATCTAGCAGTTAAAAAAAATCAATTCTTTACATGTTATTGTTTTACTCCGTCGTTGCACGCAAAAAGCGTTCGCCATCATAACCGGAAATTCAACGACATGGTGAATGGTCAAAGATCTAATTGTCGCGATTACTCTACATGTGTACTCATTGAAAGGACCTTTAAAATAAGCGATATCTCTACAAACTAGAAACTTTTAAATGGTATTACCCAATGTGCGCATCACGATTGTGCTATTTGTGTTCACTACAAAAAACAGGGCGAATGCCACTTCGATTAGTGGAGAACCTTACGTCTATCTTTGGTTTATTCTTTGAATCGATGAATCTCAGTCTTTTTCAAGTAGAATACCATCAAACTACATAAGATCTGAAAGAAAGATGATACTTTTACTGTCACATGTAGAGGAAACCTCAGAATTCTTCTTATGATCAATTAATTGGATTTTCATTGACTACTGGTATAGTTAGTCTTAACTTAGTCCTTAGAAGACACTTTTTCGTAAAACAAAGGCAATATCTTTTCAGGATTTTGCTGTTACTCTATGGATCAACCAAGGGATACCACCCGAAAAGATAATTGTTGGCTTGGCCTTGTACGGAAAGTCATTCACCATGGCAACGGGAAATCATAATCCAGGACAACCTGCCTCGGGTCTAGGAAATCCTGGACCTATCACTTCGGAAGCTGGATTTTTTTCGTACTACGAGGTATTGTATTTATGACAAACAGTTAATGTCTTTATTGAGAAAGCAAAGGGACTAAAACTAGAGGTTCCATCAGTCCGCCCTTCCTTTTTGTTTTGCTTTTTTTCTTTTTACATTACAGGTGTCAGTTCAAATATAGCTATAACTAGAGGATTTACAGTTTCATTCAGATAATTGCTGATATATCATTGGAATTATTGCCGTTGAATTTATATGTTTTGTTCAATCTTTTCAGTTATTCAGCATTTTAACATCATTACAGACTTGTATTTGAAGTTTGTACATAAAGAGGTAGATTAATTCTAATTTCGTCTTAGTACATTTTTGTACTTGAAAACAATGTGGATTCTCCTACATTTTTCCGCGACCGGTGTTGCATACTAGATTTCCCCTTACCGATTCCCCAAAAATAAGTGTAAAATGATTTCCCTTATCCTTTAAATACTAAGGGAAAAAATTAGATTTACTAGATTTTCTCCGTCGTCCAAATTCTGACAAGACACTCCTCTTTGATAACTTTGAAATACCTACCACTTTACATTTTTGTGACATTAAATGTTAACTTAATTATGATCGTCTTCTAACATTTTTTAAAAGTGAAAAGGCACTCTGAAATCGGTTGAATAAATATGATATCATTATATTTAATAATGCAATTTTCATTACGCAAGGTAAAACAAAAGGAAGCATATACAATGACTGAAAATTTCAATCATATGATATTTTGTTAAGCTGAGACTGTTAATCATTGTATAAAGTGTCAAGTTAATCTTGTATCTTGAGAAATTGTATCTTGACATAGCACATTAATAAACATTATTTCGCACAGTTTACTTTTTCTGCTAATACCATCAACTAACATTTCAGATATGCCAGAACGTAAACAGCGATTGGACAAGAGTGTGGGATGATGAACACAAGGTACCTTATGCCTACCACGGAGACCAGTGGGTAGGATATGACGATACTGAAAGTATTGCTATAAAGGTCAGAGAACCGAAATTTCGGTACTAACACGTTTGATTTGATTTAACAAAGTCTAGAAGTGCTTCTTTCAAAGACAGCCTGTCATTATTGGTGGTTGTTGTACTAATAAGTCTAAGCTTTGTTACTTTAATATTCTGTTGCTGGGATATGCCCAGATGTTTTCTCTGCGATGCCGAAATGCATCAGATCATATGACTAAAATCGTCAAATCTTACAAAATTTAATATTAAAGGGGAGCAATTTTGAAAAACCTCAATTATCAATACATTTTGAAAATGTTAAGAAAAAGAGTTTTGTATTATGCTGATTTGAGAAGCAAACTAGTTAAAATTTAAAAAGTACATCTTTGCATGACATGTAGAAGGACTCTCATGAATTTTATTTATCTTTTTGGAAGTTTAGAGAACTAAAGTAGAACGATGGATTATTCTAATTTTCTTCTTCTTCCGAATACTGCCCGCATTCAACAAGCTGAATATTCTGGCAGATTGCGCATATCAATATTAAAAACAGGATAAAAACATCTGGTTTCAGTCTATGTTGTCCATTTTGTCACTTGAGACTTGAAGATCTCGAGTGACTTGGCCTGGGCGATATAAGGTGGTAGCTTGTTCCAGTCCCTAGTTGTATTTGGGAAGAATGCCCATTTCCTGCAATCTTAAGTTGCTGTTTTTAGTGAGTAGGTATGATTTTTCCATGTGCCTAGATCTTCTTATAGGCTGCTTTGAATATTTATTTTTGTCGATTGCCACTTCTCCATTGACAATTTTATAGAACATTATAAGTCTAGCTTCTTTCCGTCTTTGTTGGAGGCTCTTCCATCCTAATTCTTCGACCATATCAGTGACACTTGTACGTTTGCTATGGCGGTTGGTTACATATCTCGCTGCTTTTCTTTGAATCTTTTCCACTTTATCTATTTGATTTTGATGGTATGGTCCCCTACTGTTGTTGCATATTCTAACTGGTGTCTAATGAGGGACTTGTAAGCCTGTTCTTTGATGTTTCTTGATTTTATGTTCAGGTTGCGATGTAGAAATCCAAAGCTTCGGCTTGCCTTGTTAGTGATGTTACTGGTATGTTCTCCCCAGTCCAGGTCACTTGTGATGGTACATTCTAGATATTTTGTTGATGTTTCATATTTCAGTGTGTGACCATGTAGCTTGTATTCATGTTTAATTGGCTTCCTTTCTTGCTAACTGTTAGAACTGTGCACTTGTCTGGATGAAATTCCATTTTCCATTTTTTCTCCAATGTTGCAAGTTTGTCCAGATCTGATTGCAGTTTGTGACATTCATTCTTTGATTAGATTGTTAGATAACTACAGTGTCATCAGCAAAGAGTCTTACGGTTGAATGAAGATTTTCTGGAAGATCGTTGATGTAAAATAGAAATAAGCTAGGTCCAAGTACTGATCCTTGTGGCACTTCCGAATTTACTTTGACTTGGTTTGATGATTCTCCTTCTAATACCTTTCTGGGTATTCCCCTTTTGTATGAGTAAAGTATTCTTGGGTTCTGTTTGTTAAGAAAGCTCTGATCCAGTTGTTTGTTTTCCCTCTTATTCCATAGTATTGGAGCTTATGTAGCAAGAGGCTGTGTGACACTTTGTCAAAAGCTTTCGAGAAATCTAATATGAGTAGGTCAGTCTGTTTCCCTTGTTCTATGTTGTTTGTTCGATCGTCTATGCATTCAATTAATTGTGTTTCGCAGGATCTTTGGCTTCTGTGAATCCATGTTGTCATGGATAGAGTATGTTGTTTCTCTCTGCATGCTTCATGATGTTACTTGTCACAATATGTTCGATAATTTTAAAGGAGATACAGGTTAATGAAATTGGTCTGTAATTTGATGCTAAATACTTCTGTCCCTTTTTGTATGCAGGTGTAACTGTTGCTGATCTCCAATCATCCGATATGCTTCCTGTGTCCATTGAAAAATTGTATATTGCAGTGAGTATAGGTGCAATCTCTTTGGCGAGCTCCTTATGTACCGTTGGTTTGATGTTATCTAGTCCTGCTGCTTTATGTGGATTCAGATTTCTCAATTGTTTTTCTACTCCAGGTACTGTGATAGTTATAGTGTCAATGTCTGGGTAGTCTTCTGATTTATCTGTCATAAACTTTTGCTCCTTGAATTCTTTTTCATATATTGCTGTTGCTTTAGAGAAACCTGACTGAAATTGTTCATTAAGTATGTTGGCTTTGATTATTGGATCTGTCTCTAACTTCCCATTCTTTCTCAGTTGCGCTACACCGCTCTTGTCATTCTTCTTGTGTTTTATATATGTCCAGAAATTTACACATGACTATTTTTGCCCTTTTAACCCAAGTTACACTGCAAAGTTTGCCTACATCTATTTCGATGTGCCCCGTGTTGTCTATCGATGTTGTTTTTGTCCTTATTTTTGTCTTCCGTCGGGCTACTTAATGACAAATATTTGTAGGCAGACATTGCCCGGTTTTACTTTTTTTCTCATTGACTGCTCCCGACATGTGTTGCTTCAATGACATATTTTAGCTGCGATCGATGTTGCTCAACATTTTTGTCCAGAATACCTCTTAAGTGCGCGCTAGGGGCCTTTTTGATCTCGCTCGAGGGGTTGAATATTGTTCATCTCTTGTTGAAGACCCTCATTCGACATCAAGATGTAGACAGGAATAAAATCCCTGTCCTTGATAAACTGGTGTTTTCTATGTATCGTGTGCTTTTTTGTCACATGTACATTCACTCCATATCTTTTCATTTTTAGCTCACCTGGCCGAAGGCCATGTGAGCTTTTGCCATCACTCGGCGTCCGTCGTCCGTCCGTCCGTCCGTCCGTTAACTTTTATTCAAAGATCTTCTCCTCTGAAACTACTGGGCCAATACTAACCAAACATGGCTTGAATCATCAACAGGGTATGCTCTTTCAAGTTTGTGATTTTTATGACCTTAGACCAAACAACATGGCTACTGTTACTAAAAATAGAACATAGGGGTAAATTGCCGTTTTTTGCAAATTACTCGAAAACCATTACAGATATCAAAATTCTGACATCGCGGTAAAAATGATCAGCATGATGAGATCTACCTGCCCTGCAATTTTTAAGAATATCCATTTACCCGTCTTGGAGTTATTGCCCCTTTTCCGTAAAAATGTCAGTTTTTCGTTACTTTTAGTCTTGTATATTGAAAATGGTAGAAGATAGAAGTGAAGTATATATAAGAAAAATTGTCAGCTTAGTAAGATCTACATGTCCTACAATTTTGAAGAAAATCTGACAACCAACATAGGAGTTATTGCCGCTTTTTCTTTGAATTTTCACAATTTTTAACGTTTTTACTTTTATTTCAAAAACTGTTTGAGATAAAGGTTAAATGTGAATAGCAAAAGTGTTGTGATTTTCCAGAACTACAATTTCTACATATGTCCAGTAGGTTCGCATCTCATCCAAGATGGCCGCCAGCAGGGAATATAGTTTAACATGGACCCTATGGGAAATGCATTCAAATATCTTCTCTTCTGAAACCACTGAGCCATTGGGGACCAAATTTTGTCACAGTAGTCTTTGGATGGTCCCCTTTAAATTTTGTGATTTTTATGTTCGTACTTCATCCAAGATGGTCGCCAGCACGGGACATAGTTTAACATAGGACCCTATGGGAAATGTATTCAAAGATCTTCTTCTCTGAAACTACCAAGTCAAACTGAACCAAACTCGGACATAATAGTCCTTGGGTGGTCCCCTTTAAAGTTTGTGATTTTTACGTTCGTACCACATCCAAGATGGCTGCCAGCGTGGAGCACAGTTTAACATAGGGACCCTATGGGAGATGCATTCAAATGTCTTCTCCTCTGAACCCAGTGAGCCAATTGGAACCAAACAGATTATAATGAGCTTTTATTTGTGTTAATCTGATTATCAGGTTCTTGGGCTTTTTTTGTGTTACAATTTGAATTGCCTTTTCAGCTTCCTCTCTATTTGTTTCTATTTTCGATTGTCGATGCAGTATTTACTATGTAAAGATGTCTGATTCTGTCGTTGAGGTGATTTTATGCTCAAACCTAATATTGATGTTTAAAATGACCATTAAGAGTAATTTGGTTTAATCGAGATTGAACCCCCTAAATCAAATCTGTGACTTTTCGTTTAGTTCCTTTAAGTCACGATGAATTATAAAAATGTAATACGTATTCACCACCTTGACTCAAAATTTCCTTTGGGTTCCGACTTCTACAGCTCTGGTTAAAGGATTATGGACAATTGCTTTTAAAAGTATTTTATAATTTGTTTCATAAGAAGTGTTTTTTGTTGATTTGTATATAAAAAAATACCAGTTCCGCATAGAAAATGTGATTTTGCGTAAATTTTGATATTTAGCCTCTGAATTTTAACGAGATAACTAACCCTTTCAAAAATATAAGGCTTCTGGTACACTGTTTCGGCAAGTTTGCGGCAAGCATGCAAATTAGTTTCCGGCACACTCTTTCTGGTACAGTTCGGGCACATTTGCGGTGCAGTTCCAGCACACTTGTGGTACAGTTCTGACACACTTGCGGTACAGTTCCAGCACACTTGTGGTACAGTTCTGGCACACTTGCGGTACAGTTCCGGCACACTTGCGGTACAGTTCCGACGCACTTGCGGTATAGTTCTGACACACTTGTGGTGTAGTTCTGGCACACTTGCGGTATAGGTCTGGTACAGTTCTGGCACTTTTGTATTACAGTTCTGGTAAACTTGTGTCACAATGCTGGCAGTTGAGGAAAATTTCATGTTTGTATCATATACCATTGCAGAGAAAGCCTTGGCTAAATACTGAGAAAGTACTATTATCAGGGATGGGGGGGGGGCTAATTTTCATGGACTTGTCGTAAATTGAAAACCCAACCAAATACCAATTTTCAGCAAACTTGCTATGAAAATGCTGTCAATTTATGACAATAAAAATCTCTTGAAGGAATGCATTTTGCAAAACCATGAAATTTGATATCCACCGATGAAAGTACATTCAGAGTTATTACTACATACTCAAGCAAATAAGTTTCAGACGGACGGACAGACAGACAAACAGACACAGGTAAAACTGAATGTCCCCTCTTATTTTTATGTAATCTTATAACTGAAATATGACTTTTTTCAATGAAACATATCAAGAAAGAATATTTTCGATTGTTCGTTCTAGACTGACGGTTCGGTTCTCACTTACTTTCTTAGTAGAATTAAAAACAAAAAACTGATCCTTGAAGTTTCAGAAAAAGTAGTCAAAAATTGAATTGAATTGCAGGGATAACAATTATCTAGCTGCACTATCATTAATCAAAGATTTGTGTAAAGTGCACTAGCTATATATATTTAGCTGTTAAGCAAGGTCAGGGGCGTAGCTGAGTTCAAAATGATGTGCAAGCAAAATTTGGTGCGCGGAAGGATGATGACCCGCGTAGCGAGGTTGTTTGGCGGCAGGGGGTCTGGGGCTGCTCAAGGCCCGCAGAAGCTCTGAGGTAAAATATGCAAAATCCTGCAATCTAGCACAATCCTGGCATCTTAACTCCATTTTCAAAAACAAAGATTTTTTAAGACTTAAATATGAAAAAACAGATTTTTCAGTAAAGAAAACAACATTTAGTAATTGAAAATGGCAAAAGTATACCCCGCTCGTTGAACCTTGAATTAACAGCTGATTGATATGACGGTAAGTGCAAATTCAAGTGAGTCATGGATCCGATACAGGTATCAACATAGTACATGTGTGGACACAATATTATACAGATATGGACATCAAGAAAAAAAAAAACAAAATTAATGGTAAATAGATGTGACGGACTTGAAAAGGAGAGATACGATACTACAAATCATATAAGCTTTAGACCAAATATCAAATCAATACTACGTACACAAGCTGAGAAATCCTTGACGAAAAATTGCAATATTTGGCAATAATGGAAAACATTAAAATCAAAGGTATGGCCAAACAGGAAGTATGAGGATTGAACTTGAAAAGGGGAGACACGGTACAACTCATCATATCAAAGCTTCCAACCAAAAGTGAAATAATTACTGACCGAGCGTACGATGTTGGTGATAATTTCGGTAACGTCATTTTGGTGCATTTTGCGTTAGAAATACTAAAACGACGTCGTCTAAAACCTGCCGTCATATATCAAAGACGAAAGAGAATCACACGTTGGAAGTCTTCAATTTATTTAGCACCGCTCTTTTGAAATAATTATAATCTACTTGATCCTTTTTTCATACAAGCATATTGTTCTCCCGGTCACGTTTTTCGAAAAAAAGTATTTTAAATTAAAAATATAATAAAGTTAAAACTTTAATAATTTAACCAATATTATGTAACACTATGTTTCTCCGTTACAGAAATAAAGAAATCGAAAGGGCAAATGTCTACAAAGTTTAGTAACATATGAAATTCAGATATTTGCATTTCACGGTCTAGTAAATATTTTTAAAAAATCAGAAGATTTGCAAACCGAGGCAACAAGAGTAAGGTCTGATCGTCATACAATGTTCGGGTATGTTTGTCCGTACGTCCGTTTCTTTCGCAAAATATTCTTGATTTATGAAAAAAGCTACATTTTTGTACGCTCATTTTGTCTAAAAGAAAAGGTTTTGTGATAATATTAAAATTACGAAATTGGTTTACTGGTGGTATAATACGCTACTGATTTCAAAATCTCAGTCACAGCGGAATTAAAGATTATACCAAATATGAGCAAAATATTATAATCGTTCCTTTATTTTCTTTTGTTTCTGGTCCCGGCTGAAGAATAGGCCCGCAGCATCCTCTGAGCTTGGAGTATGAGCCATCCTAACAGAGGACCCCGAGGGAACCCCGGGATATAGAAATAGGACCCAGTATCTCCGGCTTGCGGGGTGTGACCCCTCCTAAACGGAGGCTGACCCCGAGGGTCCCGGGATATAGAAATAGGACCCATTCCGTGGTTGTGCGGGATTAATAAATACACAACCCATCTTTCGGATGGGATGTAAACTCAGGTCCACGTGTTGGAAGAAATGCCACGCTTCCTGCACGTTAAAGAACCCTTGTAGCAAGCTCTTTTTGGGGTGGTCCGTAGGTGATCGGCTACAAGGCTAAATTCCCCGCCCTTGACGATTTCACCCTACTTTTCCAGTTTCAGTCAGAATTTCCCGTCCCATGGCCATTTCCATACCCCAAAGTGATTATTTATCAACAAACTTGTTCTCGTCTTGATATAGCTGAAATATTGCTGAGTAGACGTTAAACAATATTCAATCAATCAATCAATCTTTTGTTTCTTATTGTAAGTCGGACATTCTGAATTAGAATAACGAATTGATTCGGACATTTATCGGAAATAAGAAAAGAAATCATTTGGAAGCGAGTCACTCACTTTCGTGTATACGAACATTTATCAATAATTTCTACGATAGAGATAATTCATTAATTTAGATCTGAAACAGATGTAACAACCTTTAAGGTATATTTTTTGACCTATATGTTCTGCTTGAATGACTTTCATTCATGTTCATGTTCAGGTCTCAGTCACTATACACGGTAGGATCATGTAACCCTGCATATGCATGCATATCTGATGGTGTTTCAGCATCCAGACAAAATTAGGTCACTATGCCTATATTTCCCGCTTGAACTACTTACTTTCAAGTTTGTTTCCATGATAAGATCCCAGTCACTTTACATGGTAGGATTACATAACATTGCATATGCATGTATCTCTGATAGCGGGTCAGCATCCAGGCAAAATTAGGTCTTTTTGACCTATATTTTCCGCTTGAACGACTAACATTCAAGTTTGTGTCCGCGTTCAAATCTCAGTCACTATACATGGTAGAATCATGTAACCTTGTATATGCATGCATTTCTGACAGAAGGTCAGCATCCAGGCAAAATAAGGTCACGTTGACCTATATTTTCCGCTTGATTGACTCACATACAAATCTACTTAAGAGTTCAGATCTCTGTCACTGTACATGTTAGGATCATGTAAACTTGCATATGCATGCATCTCTGACAGCATGTCAGCATCCAAGCAAAATTAAGTTACTCTAACAATGTGCCATAACGAGGCGAACTTTGCAATCGCTGATTACCTGTGTTTTTATGTCTTGGAATATACAGTCTTGTATTTTGTGTACCAGTATTGCATAAAAAAGATTCACACTTATCTGAAACATTTATCAAAAAAGTCCTTTTTCATATTTCACTCCAAGAGAACATGTCACCTATAAAACACATCTGAGCTTTGTTTACCTGTACCTACATATTGATTGGTTCTTAATCCACTTGTTTTGATTTCATAAGTGTGTTTCTAGTGCACTTCTGGCACACTCTATTCTTTGTCTCTCATCTAATACAAAAGAACTTTCCGGCACACTTCTGGCACACCATTGTTTACAATAAATCAAACAGACATTTATGGTACACTTCTGGTACACTCTTCTATGCGCCAGAATTGTAACAGGACTTTCCAGTCGAGATGGTTTTGTGTGTCGCCAGTGTACCAGAACAGCACCACTAGCGGTGCTATTCTGCACACTTCTGGTAAAGTCTTCTGGCACACTGATCAGTGCAAATTTGCCACAAACTTTATTTTTTTAAGGGAACATAATGCATTTAGGAGAAGATGAAACTTATTTATTATTCATTTTGTATCATTTTTCAATTAAAATAGCTCAGAAATAAACCTGTGACATAACATATCTTAATCCTTAAAGACTATATAAAAGGGAGGAGATTATTGAAAATCACAGCTCTGTTTTAACATCCCTTCGTCATCAAAGCGGGTGATGAAAATCAGCTCCCCTACATCTAACTGGGTCCCTTAACTTCAAAAGAACCCATACAAACAGAGATTTAATGCGGGGTCTTCAAGATGCAACATTAAGCTACTTTCTAAGCTCCTTTCTACTTTATTGACCGCAGTCAGAAATGGCCTGAAAAGTTACTGCGATAAAGTCTACTCCACGAGCGGAGTCAATCAGATTTGGATTCTAAAAAATTGTAAAGATCTACTTGAACAGCTATCCTCTAGCAGTCTTACCCATTGCCACAACATACAAACTTTTGATTTTTTTACTCTTTATACTACTCTGCGACAAAATAAATTGAAAACAGTAATTTCGGATTTGATACATCAATGTTTCTGCACTAAAAACGAAGAACGCAGAAACACCTACTTAAGTAGTAGGGAAAGTCAAAACATATTTTGTAAAGAACCACACCGAGTCAAAAAAGATGTACACGGAGAATGACATAATCAAGATGTTGGAATTTTTAAAAGATAATATTTTCGTCGGATTTGGATGTCGCGTTTTTCAACAGACAATCGGGATTCCCATTGGAACCAACTGCGCGCCACTTTTAGCTGATCTCTTTCTTTTCTCGTATGAGGCCAAGTTTTTACAAGGGCTAACACAGAAAAAAACAAAAACATTTAGCCCAGTCCTTTAATTTCAGATTCCGCTACATAGACGAGCATATAGTTTATACAGGGATTTTTTAATAGAGCAAAAACACTGTCCCAAAAGTTGCTTAGTCAGGGATTTGTTCAGCCTTTATTGCTACAGAAATTCTATGACAGTCACTATGACATCATTCACAGATATGACGTGTCTGTGTCCCAAATGAAAACAGACATTTTTCGCTAGATTTCACGTCTTCACAGATTTGATATAACCGGTTTTGATCCAACCCTGGATTTACTCACTGATAGTGTGACGGGTGCCGCTAGCGGAGCTGGACATGGTTATCCTTCCGGAGCACCTGATGTCACTCCCGATTTTCATGGGAGTTCACACTATGAGTGCCTTAGTTCGTAATGTCGTCTTTTTGTTTCCGTGCATTGTAGCTGTCTCACGTCCTTGTTTTGTCTTTGTTTTTCTCTGTTGCCGTTTTTGACATGTCTTTGGACATCGATTTTTGTGGTCTTCGCTTCCCTTGTTCCTCCGGTATTCGACTACCGTTGATATATGTCTTATTCGATATTAACACTTTTTAATAACATTTTTCAAAAGCAAAGAAAGAAAGAAGTGTCCGCCTTTTCATCTTTCATCTTTCAGTGTGTTTACCCGAAAATTTGCCCGTCACAAGTTTCATGGGGACATTACATTTGTACAATATTTTGTTTTTTTTCAAATAATTTATTATTTTTCAAACTTTATAAAGGTCAACTATATCAAATCACGTGGACTAGCAGGATCAATGGCCTGGGCAATGGATTTAGAGGATTTCACAAACTCCTGTGGGGCTGGAGCAAATCCTCTGTTGTCGACAATAAGTGAAGTTGCTTTGTCTACAGAACAACCTATTCCATACGGGATGGATGTACAAACGACCGATCAACCATTGACAACAGCTGACATGCTTGGAGGTTTGTTTTGCACTTACATAATAAATTCGACATTTACCAAGGAATCCCACTTTTTATCTAACTATGAGGTATGAGCAAAACTCATTGTTAAAGGCAGGCCTCATGGTGACTTCAAGAACAACAAAATAGGCATTCTTCCGTTTCTTGGTTTTAACACTTTTTGTAGAGACTAAGACTCGTGTGCATTTACTTCATATAAATTGAATATTTTTAGTTATATGTTCTCTGCTTCAGTATTGCATAGTGATAAGAGAAACATACGAATGGGTTTCTAATTTCCCGATCATTTTTAGGCAGCAGTCTCTTGGGAAGTTCATTTTACTCTCGGGGGGAAGGGCAAATTTATTTATTTTAGATCAGCAGATTTATTTTCAAACACTTTTTCAAATAACAAAATACCGAGTTTAAATACTGTGAATTTAGGTTCTGCATATGCGCATGTCGACAAGATTATGTATATTGTATTTACCATAATGTTGACAGGACATTTATCAAATTTCAGGGAGGTGCAGATTTCATGTAAGCCCCCCCCCCCCCACTTTCCGAATAAAAAGATCGTCCTCCTAGCACCTAATTAGACATATTAAATCTAAACATCTAAACATCGAAACAAAAATCATCCCTTTCGATTATTTTGACGCCATTTCGGAATTACCTTTGTTATTTTATTCATTTTTCATAAGTTGCACTTTCTCTTCGCGTTGATTGAGGCAGCTCTCTAATTTCGACAAAAAACACATATACATTATTTTCTATGCAGCAGTTCTTTTGATGACTACGAGTTTTTTCAGGTGTGTATATTTTCCGGGCTTTCGAATTTTAGCTCCATCGGAGCTTTGATTTTTATGATGCTTTTGAGTTCTATGCTAAATTTTGTGATGCATTCAATATCATCCAAAAAGTAAATGATATATTCATTTTTATTCGCACGAGATTTACGGTTTTGCTTTGTCGTCAATGGTTGGTTACATTCTTCGGTTTTACTGTGGTATTTAACTTTAAATTTCCATTCTGTGTTTCGAAAACAATAAAAAAAAGGTTAACGGATTATAAGTTTTATTTTACACAAACATTCTGCAGCTGATGAAAACTTTATACAAATGATTTGTTGAAGGCCTCACGGTGACTTTAAGATCAAGTACAACAATGAGAGCGTTTTTCCATTTGCTTAATTTTATCACGTATTCATAGGGATTTTGTCCCATGTACATTTACTCCATATCCCTTTACTTGTTTATTCAAAACTCTCTGTCATTTCTTTTCTTGATCAAGAATTAACACATAATATGGTACAGATATGATCCTACATTTTCAGATTCACTGCCTCATATTACACTGTCCGGTGCAAACAATGGACAGTCGTTATTGGATTATGGACCCTTCCTTACCGACAAAGAACTTCGCTTTAAGGTTAAAGGGTCAAGTGATGCTTATGTACAGCTTCATTCCCAACCAATAGCAAATCGTTTTGGTTACTGGTACCAAGTTTTTATTGCTACAACTGGAAACACGGTTTCAACTATATCTATTTACCGAGGAAATGCCTTTTCCGAATTGGTACACTACAGTCAAACTGGACTTATGGATGTTAATGAATATAGAGAATTTTGGATTTCCTGGAAAGACGAAAAAATTCTAGTTGGGACAGGGAACGTTACTAGCCATAACGTGTTTCTACAGTGGTATGATCCATGTTTTTATAATGTAAAGGATGTTGTGGTCAGTACAGACTCAAGTACAACCGTCCATTGGATAATTTATAATGGCAGTAGGTACACTATATGTATTTTATATATACTATTAGTAATTTGGCTTGAAAGTATTCTAAGCTTATCTTTTGTAGAGTGAAATGCACAAGCTGCATTGCCAGGTGAGAATTCTATCCTCACTAATATTGTGTTTTTATAGATTTATACTGCAGATATTTCTTTTTCCATCAATAAATTTTAGCTAAACATAGTATTTTTAGTTAATGCATTTCATTTGTTGCAATAAGATCTGGAATGTTTAGTTTGAAAGGAAAACTTATCGTATTTCCTACAATTATTTATGAAATATTATTATGACGTTATTGCTTAGGCATTGTTCTATTTTTCAGCTATGAGCCAAGCACTGAGCGACGAAGTTCAGAATATTGTTGGATTTAGGAAGATTTCTAGCTGCCCTACATTTGAAGTAGTATCGACCTATAATGTCAACAATAATATTACGTGTGGTCTGTTCTGTTTTAGAGAAAATGACTGTGATGGATTTAAATTTGATGAAGATGCACGCACCTGTTTAATGTATTCTAATGATGTCATCGATCACAGTAACTTCAGTATTTACAGGATCTCAAAATAATTGTTCATTCCGATACATCCTGTTTTGCAAATATGCCGCGAATGCTTCCAGACATTGATTTTATTTTTATGCTCAGATTCTAGATGCAAAAATTCCGGCCTGTTTTTGCCGGAAACAATCAAATCTTATAGAATAGTATATGATTTCATCTGTCATTCTGTTTGCCTGCAAAACTTAATTGTTAAGTATATACATTTTGTAGTGTGAATAAGTAATGACTTTCATATGTCACATGTATAATTTTGAAGTAAATTTTTTCAGTTGTTGCCATTACTCTCACATAATGAACTTGACTTCTGCATATGACCTTCTGTTTAAGTTTTGTTTGGTAAAGTAGGGCACAATTAAAAGGTGAAAAGGACAAATTAAACAGAACAATAATTACAAAAAGGGAGACAGGGATGAATGCGTAAATTGTCGGCCTTCTGGCCTTCAACTAAGAGACAACCGTCCAGAAAATCAAAGAATGGTCTTCTAAGACGAGCAAAAATAGACCAACTGACGTGAAACAGAAATTACTAGTAAAAAATCTTGCTCAGTCCTGAACTCCATCATCAGCAATAATTCGTTAAGGTTCTAATGGAACCTAGTGTATCGCTTGTCATTTTAATTTGGTCTGTACAAAGATGTTGTTGCTAAGTAGAATTCAAAACAATAACTGGTCTTTGAGAAATTCAGTAAATTTATCATAATTGGAACCTATAAAAATATTTGTTTTGACTATAATTCGTCCAAAAAAGCATGGCTGTTAATAAGAATTCCCAAATATGCTTGTCTTTGAGAGTTTAAGGAAATTACCAACAAATCAAAATTGTTGAAATTTAACGTTTTTTAAATCTTTATTTTTTCTTGTAGAGTACACCCAAAAAGCATAGTTGCTCACAAGAATTACCATATATTGCTTGTGTTTGAGTTTCAGGAAATTTACCAAAACTGGAATCATTTTTTTTTAAATCTAACCGTTGAAAATATTTGTTTTGTTTTAAATCTAACCGTTGAAAATATTTGTTTTGACTAAAATACATCCAAAGAGCAAGATTGCCAACAAGAATTTCCAACAATTGCCTGATTGCAATCAAAAATTTCAGGGAAGTTAACCAAAGTTGGTATTGGAATACAATTCCGAAAGTTTATTGCACATCTATAGGTGCAACAATTCTACATCAAAATTAAATTTTTGTTTAAACGTTGTTGATATATGGTTCTAAAGTGAAAATTTGGCCAAATTCATTGGTGCGGAAAATAAAGGCCAAAGTGAAGTAATTCTAGTATGGATGTTGTTGCTACTAATGATGTAACCATCGATAAATCATCATCTGTCTATGGCACACAACTATAGTGAAAATAGTTTAAAGATGGACCATATAACATAAAAGTTTGTTTACATAGTTATAAAATGAGACCCTTTAACATAGAAGCTTTCAAAATATATGTGTTGGCCAAGGTCCAGGGGAGCGATACAGGCTCTAAGAGCCTCTTGTTCCCAAAGGTGCAATGTTAAACAAAATTCCATGCTAGAGGAAATGTATTGTTCGAATCAGTACAACATGATCAATTTCTGTAAATGCCGTCCCTTTGTCGTTACAGTTTGCTTCAATAGTTCGGAGCATATGACGAAAAAAGGTTTTTCTATATTTTCGAGTCCCGTGCTGGCATTCATGTTTTCCGTCGTATGAAAACGAAATGAGAAAAATTGTGAAAATCCTACTGTACAACATTCCTGTAAAGTTTGGTCGAATTTGGTGCAGGAATTTTAAACCGCTGCGTTCAAAATATGATTTCCCCCTAGTGCCAATGTCAAAGTATGTTTGGTTGGCTTCCATGTTTTTGTCGAATCAGAAAGTAATGAGCAATTTTTGTAAAGGACCTTCCGTACACCATTCCTCTAAAGGTTAGTTGTATTGGTTTCAGTTGTCTCGAAGGAGTCGATGGAATTGATGTTTTCCCATGAGGTCCAATATTAAGTATAAGTTCCGCGCTGTTGGTCATGTTTTTGTCGGATCTGAACAAAATGAGCAATTATGGTAAAAGACCTTCCTACATCATTTCTGTAAAGTTTGGTTGAATTTGCTACAATGCTTTCAGAGGGTTTGATGAAAATGTGAAAAGCTGGCGGACATAAATCAGCTGATACAATATGTTAGTGCATGGTTGTTTATTGCTAGGATACCAGAAAACTACTCCTCCATGGATATCAGATTTAAATTAACACCCTGTAATTCTATTGTGACCATAACGAGTAGGTGTACCGGCAAACATTGCAAGTCTCGCAATTTCCCACTGATGCGTTTCGATTAGACTCCATCTAAAATTGAGTTGTTTCTTCTAAGCTATCGGTCTTGACTTGTTATTGACTATGGTTTCACTTTGGACATATTAAGAGACCCAAATCCTGTCGAAGCACCAAGTCTGAATCCTAAAGCAGTTCATTTGATCATGTCTAAGTTATTTCTAACAGTTACATCTGTTAAGCATCCTCAAAAGTCAGGTGTTGCGAGTCCTTGTACGTTCCTCACGTACGTGGACCAAAAACATCTGACTGTTAAGTAGACTGAGACTTGAATACCGATGTACTACACTTCCTTGTACCTTTCAGTGTTGGGAGACATCTGACTTAGAAGGATGTTGTTAAATAGACTGAGACTTGAATATCGGTGTACTACACTTCCTTGTACCTTTCAGTGATGGGAGACATCTGACTTAAAAGGATGTTGTTAAGTAGACTGAGACTTGAATACCGGTGTACTACACTTCCTTGTACCTTTCAGTGATGGGCGACATCTGACTTAGAAGGATGTTGTTAAGTAGACTGATACTTGAATATCGGTGTACTACACTTCCTTGTACCTTTCAGTGATGGGCGACATCTGACTTAGAAGGATGTTGTTAAGTAGACTGAGACTTGAATACCAGTGTACTACGCTTCCTTGTACCTTTCAGTGATGGGCGACATCTGACTTAGAAGGATGTTGTTAAGTAGACTGAGACTTGAATACCAGTGTACTTCACTTCCTTGTACCTTTCAGTGATGGGCGACATCTGACTAAGAAGGATGTTGTTAAGTATGCTGAGACTTGAATACCAGTATACTACACTTCCTTGTACCTTTCAGTGATGGGAGACATCTGACTTCGGAGAATGTTGTTAAGTAGACTGATACTTGAATATCGGTGTACTACACTTCCTTGTACCTTTCAGTGATGGGAGAAAATATACTTTACCTGATTGCATTGTAACGACCAAACTGATTCAGTGGAAAATTGCTCTGCTCTAATTTTATAAGAAGCGCAACATGTGAAATATGGTTGAAAAACAAATGGTCGTCAAATAATCATCATCATTGTGCATCATTATATTTTGGCTTGATTATAAAAAAAAATATTGCCCCGTGATATTTGTATCATAGGGCAATAAAATATAATTATTTCGTTATGTTATTATTTAAATCGATTTATTATTTTCACAAATATATGCTTTTGCAAAACATCAAACGATACAATATCATAATTTTACAACTAGAGCCTCGGAGACGGAGTGTGTATCTCTCCCATGACAAGATGTTTGTAAGCGCCATGCCTGTACTGATGACAAAAAACTGTTTTCCGTTAAGGTGTAATGTAAAACTATGAACTCCACTGGCAATCATGTCTTTGTCAGATCCATTTGAAATAAGTAATCTTTGTAACAGACTTTCTATACATCATTCCAATGCACTTTAGTTAAATTTGATTCAATAGTTTCAGAGCATATATCATGAAAAGCATTGTACCATAGGGCCCAATGTTAAACTATGTTGAGTGCTGTTTTTGTCAGGTCTGAATGAAATGGGTAATCTTTGTAAAGGATCTTCCATACATCAACTCTATAAATATTGGTTGCATTTTCCCATAGAGTCCGATGTTAAACAAAGTTAAGCCCTTGTGATCATATTTTTGTCAGTTCGGTCCGAAGTGAGCAATATTAGTAAAGGAATGTCATACATAATTTCAGTGTAGTTTGGTAAAATTTGCATCAATAGCAGATGATGAAAATGATGATTTTCCAGTAGGGTTCAATGTTGAAGTATGTTCCACGCTGGCTGCCATGTTCTTTGCCTGTACGTAACGAAATGACAGCAATCTTTGAAAAGGACTTTCCATACATCATTCCTGTAAAGTTTGGTAGCATTTGCTTCAGCAGTGTCAGAGGAGAAGTTGAAAATGTGATTTTTCCCATAAGGTTCAATGTTAAACCTAAGTTCCGCGCTGACAAACATGCTTGCTTTTTGTCCGATCTCAACGAAATGAGAGCAATCCTTTAAAGGACCTACCATACGTCATTCCTGTGACGTTTGGTTGAATTTGCTTCAGCAGTTTCAGAGGAGATTATGAAAATATGATTTTTCCCACACGGTTCAATGTTAAACATTAGTTCCGCGCTGGCAGCCATGTTTTTGTCGGATCAGAACGATATGAGCAATGTTTGTAAAAAACTTCCATACATCGGTTCTGTACAGTTTGGTTGAATTTGCTTCAACAGCATTAGAGAAGAATATGAAAATGTGATTTTTTCTAGATATGTGTCCAATGTTAACCCTAAGTTCCGCGCTAGTCGCAATGTTTTCTATTCGACAAGAACTAAATGAGCAATCTTTGTAAAGGACATTCAATACATCATTCCTGAAAAGTTGATTGAATTTGCTTCAGTAGTCTCAGAGGAGAAGTAAGTCGAAAATGTGATTGTTCCCATATGGTCTAATGTTAAACCCAAGTTCCGCGCTGGCGGTAAAGTTTTTTCAGTCGGATCAGAAGGAAATGAGCAATCTTTGTAAAGGACCTTCCATACATTATTCCTGTAAAGTTTGGTTGAATTTGCTTCGGTGATTTAAGAGTAGAGGATGAAAACGTGAAAAGTTAACACCGGACGCAAAATATAGCAGTAGCTTGGGTCGGATGAGCTAAAAACAAGATCCAACTGAATGTGACTTTTCAAGTCTTAGTCGATGAAGGATGAAGAAGGGGTTGTGATCTTCATGTGATTTTTTCATATCTATCTACTGAGCTCATTGGAAATGGGGGCAATAAAAAATTACCAAACCGAATTGCAAGAGCCAAAATCCAGTTGGCAAAAAGACAACTACCGGAAAATGTAAACAGCAATGGTCCTGACTTAAAACGGGCATTTCAAAAGAAATGGTGGGCTAAATCGGTTTTATGGCACCACAAACCCCATTGTTGTATAGTGTCTAGCAGCAAATCAACAGCAATTGCTATTGAAACGACAATGAAAAGAAACGTTCATCCCAGTGACAAAGGAATCTTGAATCACCGATCGGACCAAAACTTCATTTTTTTCACAAAGGACTGATATTTGATAAAGAAGCCCTAATTGGTAAGGCCGTCAAGGATGTAACTATGCCCAATTTTGTAATTAGAAAGTCCAAATAATTGGTGCTAGATCTCGCGTAACGAATTAAATAAAACACACACTCGCATGCAAGAGAAGTAGGAATATTAGTCTCCGTGTTAGCGGAATTTTGAAAGTAATGTCTCCCTTTTTTTCGTAAATTTTAGTACTGAGGTGACCATTTTCGTACAATTCGAGATGCAAGTCCAAAGTAAGAAATGCTCAAAAATGTTTAACTTTTTGCTTAGAAGAATGCTGTCTGGTAGGGATAAAGCCTCATTGACTTAGCTCTCAAGTTTCTTGGTTTTATCTTTGGTACTTTAGATGTTTTTATCGAATCTACCCGATAAAGCTTGAAATTAAAGAGACAATTGATACACGTAATTTTGCTTCATACCTTGACTTTTGTGATACATTCATGAACATGAACGTCTCAATCTAGGCTATGTGATTTTAACTACCCAATTGTGAACTTTCCCTTTTAAAAATGTATACCGATTTTTGCATTCTTAATTTCGGAAGCTCAGTAGATATATATTCAAACAAAATCACGCTTCCGTCCTACAATCACTAACACCTGATAAGTAAGGGAGAACCGAACCGTCAGTCTAAAAACAATGGCAACAGTCACATTAAGTTGGATCCAGAGCTGAACACCTTTTATAGCTGAAATGCTACTATTTTTGTTTTTTAAATATACATTTTATTAAAGGGCCTGCCATACATCATTCGTGTAAATTAATGTTGTATTTGCTTCAGTGGTTTAGAGAAGGTGATCAAAATCATGAGAAGTTTCCTAAAAGGTACAAAGTTAAATAATGTTTCGTGCTTATGGCCATATTTCTTATACCTCCGCTTGAAAAGTGGGTGGTATATAGTGATAGGGTTGTCGGTCCGTCCGTCTTTCCGTCCGTCCGTTACACCCGCGGGTACCCATCTCTCATCTGCTACTCCTCCTGAATCACTTAACAGATTTCCATGAAACTTTAACAGTCTTTGTGACATAATGCAGATGTGCACCTCCTATTTCAGAATTTGATTTAATTGATTTTTGGGGTTTCCCCATTGCAAAACATGGACTTTGCCATTACATATCAAGGGGTACCCATCTCTCATCCGCTACTCCTCCTGATGTAGATGTGACATCCTATTTCAGAATTTGATTTGATTGCTGGTGATGAAGTTGTTGGTCTGTCCGTCCTTCTGTCCTTCCGTCTTTCCGGCCGTTACACCTAAGGGTACCCATCTCTTATCCGCTACTCCTCCTGAACCACTGAACAGATTTTCATGAAACTTTAACACAGTCTTTGTGACATGATATAGATGTGCACCTTTTATTTCAGAATTTGATTTAATTGATTTTTGGGGTTTTTCCATAGCAAAATATGGACTTTGCCATTACAAGTGGGTACCCATCTCTTATCCGCTACTCCTCCTGAACCACTGCATAGATTTTCATGAAACTTAAACACAGTCTGTGTGACATACTGTAGATGTGCACCTCCTATTTCAGAATTTGATTTGATTGATTTTTGGGGTTTCCAATAGCAAAACAAGGACTTAGCCATTACATTACAAATGGGGACCATCGCTACTCCTCCTGACCATTGAATTGATTTTCATGAAACTTAAACACAGCCTTTGTGACATAACGTAGATGTGCATGATTTGATTATCAAATGGGGGAGCGGGGAGTATATATCAGTGAGATTTGCTCACAGTTTTTCTAGTTTACAAATCCGAATGAAATGAACATTTTTAGTATGTCCATATGTCATTATGCAAGTACAGTTTGGTTAAATTTGCTTTAACAGTTACAGGAAAGATGATGAAAATTTTAATGATAAACTATGTTCCGAATTGACGGCAATGATTTTTAAAAGATCAGAACAAAATGAGCAATTTTAGAAAATGCCTTCCGTACATTGTTCCTCTGTCGAGCTTCCGTGGTTTCGGGGGATATTCAAAATATGAAATCCAATAGGGTCGTCTAATGTTCAACTATACTGGTATGTGCCCCACTGGTAGGCCATTTTAAAGTAAAACAGAGCAAAATGGTCATTTTTTCAGGGACCTTCCATACAACATTCCTTTAAATTGATTAAAACAAGATGTGTTTGTGAAACACTACATATGCTCCAGATTCTTATCAATTATATGGGAAAACTGTCAATTTTAATCACTTTATGACTTCTGTGACCTTGACCTTTGATATGACCTAATTTTGGGGGCATATCTATGTTCCTCTTGACTAGACCTATACACTTGCCAAGTATTAAAAGGCCATCTTACATAATACAAAAGTTATTTATTTCCTAATAAAAACTCCCAATTTAACCCCTTAATTCTGAAATGGGTGGAGCAGCTTTGGGCCTCTTGTTTTTTGAAAATGGTTTTAATTGTTGATGTATCTATTTAAACTTGCTATAAAAAGCCTACAGGAAAATAATCATTTTTCCATTTGTCCCCTTAGGGCCTCTAGTTTCTAAAAAACGTTAAATGTTACCTCAAATCCATGGGCATACTCCGGTTGCGCAAATTAATAAGCAATAATATAAAGCAAACCCTGTCTTAATACGACAAGTAATAAGGATTCTACAGTCAAATATGGGAAAACAGCCAATTTAAACCCTTTTTAACCTCTGTGACCTTGACCTTTGACCTTATTTGTTTTTGCATAATTATGTTCCTCTTGACTAGACCTATACATTTGCTAAGTATGAAAGTCTATCTTAAATGGTTCAAAAGTTATAGCCAAGGTTAAAGTTTCGGACGCACAGATAGACAGACACACAGACCAAAAACAATATGCTCCCGATCTTTGATCTGGGGGCATAAAAAACTGCATATATCATTAGGTGCTCCAGAAGGGCAAGCAAAATCCATTCCACGGTTGCCACCCGACACACATCAAGGTAAAGATATAGGATTGAAGTATCCATGTTACCCTAATTTTTGGTCAATCCCATGCACACGTACGCCATGCAAAAATCACTCTCTAGTCTCCGGAATTTTCTGCGGACAGACAGTCTGTATGCCCCTTGAACCGTCATTTTCATTGGCATAACAAGTACAGGCTTTCTGTCCTGTCTGTTTCAGCAGTGAAAGAATGGGCTTGAAATTTTTATGTGTTCACAGAAATTTTTTATATAGATATCATTAAGTGATAGGACTCGAACATTTCACATGGGTATTCTTTCTAGCAAAGCCTTTCGAAAAGCTGGTACCTGAAAACTGTTATCTTGATGTCGACCTCGACATGTGATTTATTTTCTGTCATTAAGACAGATTGCTGCTATGTTCTCTCATTGTGACAGATTGCTGCTTTATTCTCTTATTGACATATTGCTGCTAAGTTCTCTCATTATGACAGATTGCTGCTATGTTGTGACAGATTGCTGCTTTGTTCAATCATTGTGAAATATTGCTGCTATGTTCTCTCATTGCGACGATTGCTGCTATGTTCTCTCATTGTGAGGGAAAGCTGCTTTCTTCTCTTTTTGTGACAGAAGGTTGTTAAGTTGTCACAGATCACTGCTATATTCTCTCATTGTGACAGTTTGCTGCTAAGTTCTCTCATTGTGACAGAAGGGTGTTACGTTCTCTCATTATGACAGATTGCTGCTACGCTCTCGCATTGTGATAGTAGGCTGCTTTGTTCTCTCTTCGTGACATAAGGCTGTTATGTTGTGAGAGATTGCTACTATGTTCTCTTATTGTAACAGAGAGCTGCTACGTTATCTCATTGTGACAGAAGGCTGTTATGTTCTCTAGATCTCATTGTGACAGAGAGCTGCTTTGTTCTCTCATTGTGGCAGAAGGCTGCTATGTTCTCTTATTGTGACAGAAGGCTGGTATGTTGATGGCTGTTATGTTCTCTTATTGTGACAGAAGGCTGCTATGTTCTCACATTGTGACAGAAGGCTGCTTTGTTCCCTCATTGTGACAGATGGCTGTTGTGTTCTCTTATTGTGACAGATTGCTCCTTTGTTCTCTCATTGTGACAAATTACTGCTTTGTTCTTTTCATTGTGACAGATTGCTGCTATGTTGTGACAGATTGCTCCTTTGCTCTCTCATTGTGACAGATTGCTGCTATGTTCTCTCTTTGTGACAGAAGGCTGTTATGTTGTGAGAGATTGCTACTTTGTTCTCTTATTGTAACAGAGAGCTGCTACGTTATCTCATTGTGACAG
>MJUU01051780.1:28646-39570 GCA_002080025.1 Modiolus philippinarum | reverse complement strand
AATTTGCAAATGCTTTTCCATAGTTGTGCTACATCAAGTGGTATTTTGTAATTTGAGGAAATGTACAAATGCATGAATTTTAAGTTATAACTTGTATAAACCAAACAATATCATACTCTGACATGTTTATTTGTAATTCAGCTTTAAAAAAAATAAAGGGCTACGCCGAGCGCAGCATGATACGACCGCAGCATGTCAACCACTGAAATTTGAACAAGTGTTAACTTAAACGAATATGGACACATTAATTTGCTGGACACAAAAGGATATTGACACATAAATTAACTAGACACAAACTAGTGAAAACGAAAAATTAGCCCTTTTAATCCCTTATTAATAGGAGATCGTAAGAGCTAAGAAAAATCTGATTTCACATATTTTTAAATATTGCAATTTGGCCCCTTTGACCCTTTATAGCTTGGAACCGTAAGAGCTACCAAATCTATTGCCATGGTACTGAAATCTTACAATGAGAATAATCCAAAGAAAAAAATCTCATCAAAATCTGATGAAAAATGAAGATTTCACATATTTCTGATAATTGCAATTTTGGCCCCTTTGACCCCTTATAGCTCGGAAATGGAAAGAGTAACGACAAATCTGTTCAAGTGATGAAGAAAGCTTACAATGAGTGGACTCCAAAGAAAAAAATCCATCAAAATCTGATGAAAAATAAAACTAGAGGCTCCCAGGAGCCTGTATCGCTCACCTGGCTTTCAGTTGCCACAATCGTGGTAACATTGTAGTTATTCAGTTGATCATCAGTCTCTCAAACTTTAGTACCTCAAACACCACCAATATCTTGAACAGTATTAGTCTGATCATGTTGTACTATTTTTCTTTGTTGGGCTTTATTGACAAAAAATGCTCTTGCTAAGGGCCACTTTGGACACCAGTTTTGAAACAGAGACATCATTATGGAAATGGTGGTCAACAAACAATTTTCCCGCCTTTTTTGGCAACTATTTTGAAAATGGCCGTCGGCAAATAATTTTCAACATAAGTTTTGAAGTTGCGACATCAATATCTATTTGGAAACCAAATTCCATTGAAATCAGACAACATTGAATTTTCCCGCCTTTTTTGTGATCATTTTGAAAAAAGCAGTCAACAAATAATTTTCAACATCGGTTTTCAAGTTGCAACATCAATACCTATTTGGAAACCGAATTTCATAGAAACTGGACAATGTTGAATTTTCCCGCCTTTTTTGGCAACCATTTTGAAAATGACCGTCAACAAACAATTGTTAATATCTGTTTTAAGTTGTGACATCAATACCTATTTGGCAACCAAATTTCATTGAAATCAGACAATGTTGAATTTTCCTGCCTTTTTTGGTGGCCATTTTGAAAATGGCGATCAACGAACAATTTACAACACCAGTTTTGAAGTCGCAACATCAATATCCATTTGGAAACCAAATTTCATTGAAATCCAACAATGTTGAATTTTCCCGCCTTTTTTGGCAGCCATCTTGAAAATGGTCGTCAAAGAACTATTTTCAATACCAGTTTTTAAGTCATATCAGCATGGCAAACATTTCAAACTTTTACACTTTATCTTCATCTTCTATAGTTTTGGAAATAAAATAGAAAAATACAAATATTTCAAAAATTTGGTGAAAAAACGGCAATAACTCCTACAACGGTTTATGGATTTTCTTCAAAATTTCAGGTTGGGTAGATCTTGATATGCTGAACATTTTTGCAATTTAAACTTGACCTCTATCTGTTACACTTTTCAAATAAAAAATAAAAAATGCAAATTTTTTTTTAATTTTACGGGAAAAGGGCCATAACTCTGAGATGGGTTTTCAGATTTTCTTCAAAATTGAACAGTGGGTAGATCTCATCATGCTGATCATTTTTACCCCGTCAGAATTTTGATATCTGTAATGGTTTTTGAGTTATTTGCAAAAAACAGCAATTTACCCATATGTTCTATTTTTAGTAACAGCGGCCATGTTGTTTGGTCTACGGAGATAAAAATCACAAACTTGAAAGTGCATACCCTTGTGATGATTCAGGTCAAGTTTGGTTAGCATTGACCCCGTAGTTTCAGAGGAGAAGATTTTTGAACAAAAGTTAACGGATGGACGACGGACGGACGGACGGCGACGGACGCTGAGTGATGACAAAAGCTCACATGGCCTTTGGCCAGGTGAGCTAAAAATTACGTTATCCGTATGTTTGCTATTTTGGCCCTGTTGGGCCCTCATAGCTTGGAAAGGAAACAAGTTATCAAAAATCTGACTATGCAGCACTAGTTTATTTTTCATAAGGAATCCATTGCAAAAAACTGCATCAAAATCAGACTTAAAATAAAAAAATTAAAAATTTTGAAATTCGCCCTTTTTGTGCCCCATTTATCTCGTAAGCCGTACATGCCACATGAAATCTGTTGGCATACTCCAGATTGGAAATTTTATAAGGAATACACTGAAAGAAACACAATCAAAATCTGATATATAATAAACATTCTACTGTCAAATATGTGAAAACACCAAATTTTGCCCTTTTTGGCCCCTTTTTTAGAAACGGGAGGGGCCACAACACCCAAAACCATTCCTAGCCTTCCTTTTGTGCCAAGGAACATTGTGTTAGAATTTCAAAAGAATTGATCAACTGGAACCCAAGTTATTGACCAAAAACAAAAGTGTCTACAGACGACAACGACGCCGACAACGACGACATCGACGACAGCACCATACCATTATACGACCACAAAATTTTTGCGGTCGTATAATAAAAACAACACAACAGATTGGTTAAACTTAAATGCTCCAACCACAATAGGATGTCACCTTATTACGTCTGGTAGTTTCAGTGGAGATCTTTTAAAAATTTACAATAACTGACAGACAGCAACGATGGATGCAAAGTGATGACAATCCCTGCCCAAGCCTAGTTGTGTGTACCTCAACAAAATGTTTCTTCATACTTACTTCTTATTGATGTACCTTCTAATGCTAAGATCTTAGAAACATACTGGTTTTGTTGACTTGATGTCTTTTCTACAAAATAAAAAATTTTTATTCCTGATATTAAGAATAAAATTGACTTGAGTACACGAAAATGCTAATGGAAATGATGAATAATCTCGAAACTAGATGTGTCGGAACGACACGAATGCCGCCGCCGACAAAATTCTATAATTGCAATTGTTAGTAAAAAATATTAATAATTAAGACAACCATTTGATTTTGAGGGGGAGGCTTGGAAGATTTTGATCGAAAAAATTATTTATTTCCATCCGAACGGCGATTGAATTACTTATTTCCATTGTAAAACACATCTTTTTATTTATTTTCAGTTTACAATGTAAAATTTTTCTTTCAATCGATTATGCATTTAATTATTTATTTTCATGCTGCTGAGAATAATTTTATTTATTTTCATTAAAATGAGGATTCAATTATTTATTTCCAAAATCTTCCAGCCCCCCTTCCCCCCTCAAAATCAAATGGTTGTCCCCTTAATTAAATGTATTTTTCACCTTTTTATCTCCCCTCACTTCCAATATTATAAGCCTACATCAAAAGACATAAAAGTTAAATCCCAAACATGAATCTGTCATACAAATTCATGAATTTGACCCTGAGGTCATAAGACAAAGGTCCAATGTCATCAGCCAATATATGCAACATATTGTTTTGAGTTGATCTACCTTGATGCCAAATATCAAAAGCCTATACTTAAACCAAGTTTAAGATAAAAAAAGAAACAGCCCAGACATGAATCTGTCATGCAAAAACCAATAAATTGACCTTAAGGACACAGTTCAAGGTCCAAGGTCACCAACCATAGTACATGATACATCATCTTCAGTTGATCTACCTTTCATGCCAATTATCAAAAGTTTATACTTTAAGATAAAAAAGATATAGCCAGGACACGAATCTGTCATGCAAAGGCATTAAATTGACCTTGAGGTCAAAGTTCAAGGTCCAAGGTCATCAACCATAGTATGCGACATCAGCTTGAGTTGATCTATACCTACATGCCAAATATCAAAAGCCTACACTTTTAAGATAAAAAAGATACAGCCCAGACATGAATCTGTCATGCAAAAATCATTAATTTGACCTTGAGGTCAAAGTTCAAGGTCCAAGGTCACCAACCATAGTACACGACACATCGTCTTGAGTTGATCTACCTTCATGCCAAATATCAAAATCCTACACTTTAAGATAAAAAAGTTGCCCGGACAAGATTTGTTACGGACAGACGGACGGACTAATCACTATAGGGTGTCCGCCACCTTTTGTGGCGGGGCCCGAACTAGACATGTAGATCATAGTGATTAAGTTTGGTTATGATTGGTTCGGTAGTTTCAAAGATTTTTTTGTATATGTGAACAAATGACAAACAATTTGTGAAAAATCATCATCTATGGGCAATTAAAGAACCAGTGAGCTCCCTCACATACCCCACGTGCCACATTGATTGAAGTATTACAAAATTCTTGAAGTATAAATCTATAAACTTTTATAGATAATGAAAATAGTCTAGTTCCAATAACTCCAATATAAACTGTTTGACCAATATGGCAATATAATATGCACTTCACCTAAAACTTAACCAAGATCAATCAAGCATGAAATATAGGTCAAACTGACCTATAAATGATTTGATGCTGACAGACTCCCAAAGATACATGTCCACAATAAGTTACATCATCCTAGGACACATAGTATCTGAGAAATAAACTTGGACCTAAAACTGAACCAAGATCAATAAAGCATGAAATGTAGGTCAAACTGACCAAACAATAACTGGATGCTTACAGACTCTCAAAGATACATGTCCAAAACAAGTTACATCATCCTAGGCACATAGTATCTGAGAGAAAAAAACTATGATGTAAACCTTAACCAAGATCACTGGAGCATGAAATGTAGGTAAAATTGACCTATAAATGATAAGAAGCTGTCAGACTCCTAAAGACATGTGTCCACAATAACTTACATCATCCTAGGCTATATAGTACCTGAGAAATAAACTTGGACCTAAAACTTAACCAAGATCAATGAGCCATGAAATGTAGGTCAAATTGACAAAATAACTACTGGATGCTGACAGACTCTCAAAGATACATGTCCACAACAAGTTACATCATCCTAGGCCACATAGTATCTGAGAAAAAACTCGGACGTAAACCTTAACCAAAATCGATGGAGCATGAAATTAGGTCAAATTGACCTATAAATGATGGGAAGCTGACAGACTCCCAAAGATACATGCTACATCTTCTTATGCCATATAGTATCTGATTAATAAACTTACACCTAAAACTTAACCAAGATCAATGAAGCATGCAATGTAGGTCAAATCAATCATTTAAGGTTGGGATGCTGACATACTCCCAAAGATACATTACCACAATGAGTAACATTATCCTACACCACAAAGTATTCGAGAAACTATCTTGGACGTAAAACTTAACCAACTTCTATGTTGACACACAACCTCTTCAAAGCCATGCAACCATGAAATAGGAGTCATGCGACCTCAATTTTTTGGGAGGAGGTCGGCCACCTCAAGGAGCATCAGCACACCAAGGGAAATTGTTCTAGCCCATTCAGTTTGAGAACTGGCTGTGGACGCAGACATCACTCGCACGCGGACGTGGACGCCGAGTGTACTTCCAATAGTCCCTCTACTTTGTCGAGGCCAACTAAAAATTGTTCGATTAGTATGGCGGTGTAGTATGCATATCTACACATCATGACTAAAAATCCTACCAAATATGAAAGCATTCCATCCAGCAGTTGCAGAGTACTTGCGGTGACAAAAATATTTACTTGTAAGATAGTTTAAGTCCCATAACTCCTACAAAAATTGTTTAATTAATATGGCAGTGTAGTATGCACATCTGCATATAATGACCAAGAATCCTATCAAATATGAAAGCATTCAATCCAGCAGGTGCAGAGGAGTTGCGGTGACAAGAATAGGACTGATGGACAGACTGACAGAAGCATGGACGGGTCAAAAACATAAATACCCTTCGCAACTTTGTTGCGTGGGGTATAATAACTCTTACAAGGCATTGTCCAACAATTTCCGTCATATATTCTTTTTTATATATTTAATCTTGCTGAACATTTTAGCAAATTTAAGTGTCTTTCTGTTTCTTATAGTTTTTGAAATAATATCCAAAAATGGTGAAATATGTGAAAAATCTTCATCTATGGGCAATAAGTCTTACAACGCATCATCCAATAATTCCGGTCATATTATCTTTTTTGTAGATTTAGTCTTGCTGAACATTTTTACAATTTAGTTTCTTTCTACTTCCGATAGTTTTTAAAATAATAGCAAAATCTGTAAAATTCATGAAAAATTGTCATTTAGGGGCGACAACCCTAATACCGGTTGACGGATTGTTATGAAAATTTTACCACAAGTAGATGTCATCATGCTCCTATCCAGATTTTTTATATCAACATGATCAACCATCTTTTTTGAGTAATATTTACAAAAAACTGTTATCTGACCCAAATGCTCTATCTTTAGCCATGGCGGCCATGTTTTTTATCGGCAATTATGTCGGATATAATTTTATAACCATGATAACTAGATACCCTAAGGATGATCGTGATAAAGTTTGGTTGAGATTAGCCAGGTAGTTTCAGAGGAGAAGTTTTTTGAAAAAGTTTACGACGGACGAAGATGTTGACGTCCACCAAGTGGTGGCAAAGGCTCACATGGCCTTTTAAACGAGGTGAGCTAAAAAGTAAATGTACTTATGTGTTCTCTATTTCAGTCATTAAGGCCATGTACATGTAGGTTGATACAATAAAATATCATTGAATCTGTAATTCATCAAGGTAAACCTGCATCTTATTTTTATTTGTGTAGTAACAATGTAGCAGTTGACAAAATTCAGAAAGGTAATGTTATCATGGTTATTGCAAGTACCTAAATATCAGAATTATACATTTTTCCAAAAACAAGAATATATAGTCTCTTCTCGTAAATCTATATGAATGCCTAGGAGTTGTTAAAAGTCACAAAAAAACTGTTTTATATAATGAATTTATCAAGTTATTCCTTGATACACATTATATATGCCTGCTTAAAATTTAATAACTTTTGTAACATTAAACCAAAATATTTGAAAATAAGGGTTTTGGTCATGTTAATGTCAAACCCTAATTTCTTCGATGGAAAACAATGTATTTATGGATGCCGGTAGGTTAAATATGAATGCTTGCAAATGACTATATCCATGAACTGATTATTTTCAAGGATTTCTAAGAACAACGTGTGTTTGTGAATGACCTATTAAAAATGTTACAACAAAAAAAAAATTTCAAACCCTGCATGCCTGCATTTATGAGGCAGCAAAAATCAAAGGATGGCTGGAAAATGAACGATACAGGTATTATTAGATACACATTATATATACCTGCTTTTACGAGGCAGTAACATGTTACACCAACTGCACAGGCGCTTGTGACTATTATTTTTAATAATTACATGACTAAAACCCTACAAAGCATATGACTAATTGATCACCAATTTGATTTTAGAAAATAGCTCATGTATCAAAGCCAGCTAGTTACATGTTCTTTGTGGTAAAGGTAAAATAGAGTTGACAGTTTGCTTGAAACAAGTGCTATATAGATTGTACACATGTATGTAAACGTGTTGCAGTTACATTTTGTAATAAGTCTGTTTTACATGTTTCATGTGGGTGTTTGGGTATATCACATTTTGGATGCTGGCCTTGACTATCAAATTTTCACATTTTATGTATGAATATGAAGTAAACTTTTTTTCGTAAATTTTTTCTCTCTTGAATTTTTTTTTTTTTTTAAATTTGGGCCAAATTAAATTCAAACATGGGCCAGATACATTTGTAATGACCTGGGCCAATTGGACGTGGGATTAATCCAAATGATATCTTAATTTTTTGTCATTTTCACATCTTTCTGATGGATGATGGAGGCTTAAAACCCAGAGACAAATTCATATGTATATTCAGGACGAGAGCATGTTAACGAAAAAATCTACCCTACTTCGTACTCAAAAGACATGCTGAGCCGGATTTTAAACATGCTACAAATGTAGCTCAAAAGGAATCAGTCAGCAGGCCTAGCTAGGAAAGCATACAACCTTACTTCATTTAGTACTTGGACACATTTTTCTGACTCCGAGCCAACCAGTCTTTGCTCTTACTACTTAATGCTGCGTTCTTGGTGGAGAGGCAGCAAATACCTATTCTACAGTCTGAGTTGACCCGGCCTGGGATAACCTGCAGCCATCCACAATCGAGGCCAGAGCACCCTAACAAGACAACCTCCAAGGCAATAGGGGAAAGTCGGAATATTTCGATCGGTCGTCTAATTTCAATCACAATTTTTACTATCTTCTCAAGGCTGTTTATTTGACAATGCACGCTGGGCTGTAATCATATGCCAGAATGTACATTTCAGCTTTCGTTTTAATTCATCGTTACAAACCTGCGTTTCTAACGCGACATCTGATTGGCTATCAATCATTCATATGACCACGCCCACCGTATCTGGTGACTGTTTTCCAAAATTCCCCCCCAACTAACAAACAGCAACATACCTATATTATAAGCAAAAAATCAAGTTAATCATGCTTGAAAACCTTATTTTTTTTGGTCCAAATAGCCATCTAAACAGCATATTTACATTGTTTGTCTGATTAAAAATTATTGTTATTGAAAATTATTATTACAACATTGATCGAATTTAGCCTCCACGTGAAAATTGTGAATCGTCTAATTTCGATCATGATTTTAAAATCTTATTCATTGTTCCTATAGGATTTATCACAATTTATTCCCCCCTAATTTCTGAGTATTTTCTATTTTGCTTTATTTTACTTGACTGAAGATAACATAACGTGTGTAAATGGGGAGCCTGAAACCACCTGCATGAAACATCACTTGCAAACCGACAGTCCGAGGGATCGAACCCCCTCAGGATGGAACCTCAGTCACCCGACAGTGATAATCCAGCGTGCCGCTAGAATTTATATATGCTCAGTCGATGAATCAACCTGGCTATTCGACCTACTACAATGCCAGTAGGCCATCCTGCCACATGTGTGACTTCCAGCCCAACTTCCCTCTTTTTAATCAAATGGTCGACTCCTGTCACAAAAATCAAGTAGAATCTAAATGCATGATCGGGGGTCTCAATGGGGGTCCCTTTCCCGCTATCCCGCTTATTTTTTGGACCTTTCAATTCCCGTTTCACGCGCAAGAAAGTTTTTATACAAAGACTCGTAAAAAGACTGTCTTATCCCGGTTCACGCTTAGATTTTTCAGAGATTCCCATGTCACGCCAGCCCTTGTTTCCTGTTTTCATGTGCATTTTTTCTGACGATCCCGCTTCCCGCTTAGACCCCACTGAGACCCACATGATCGTAAACAAACATATTTCTTAATTCTAATAACAGGTCAAACAGTTTTGTTCAAAATCACCAATGATCAAAATTACGTGTATACATACGAGCAGCACGAGCTGATCACGGTTTGGCGGGAAAACTAGTCACATAACAGTAAGCACAATTGATTTCGCTGATGATGATTGACAAGATTACATAATGTTTGGGCGTTGGCGGGGAAAGTACAAATGTACATGTACCCAAGACGTTTTACAAATGGTATTCAATGAACTCAACAGCAGGTCTATGTTGGAAAAAAAACAGTACATACTGTTCCTAGGCCAGTTTTGTCCTAATAATAAAGAAAACGACTTGAATGTTTACATCTTTGCCACACTTAAGTGTCATGTTTTGTCTGTTGTTTTTTGGTATCATTGATTTTTAGTTTGGCCTAGGTGTTATCTGTCTTTGGATTTATGATTTTGGACTTTCCCTTCCCTATGATTCTTTATATATTCTCATCTAAGACAACACTGTTTATTTTTATGTTCTAATTCGTCAAACTCAAACAAACAAAAATTATTTATCAATTAAACACAACACCTGTATATAGGAACAGCTCGCCTGGACAGTACAGTACAGTTAAGCCTTGAATACACGTGTTCAGTAACATTAATAAATACATTTATAAGGGAGCAACCATTTGATCACACGCAAAAAAAATATTAAGGATGCATCCTGCATTTTTTGATTAAAAAAATCCTAATAGTCATCCATAGGTTATAAGGGGGGCTGGATCTTTTCTGCTGAGGTGTTTTGGCCACTTTTTAAAATTTTGTTCACTGTTACTTTGCCAAAAAAATTTCTGTTAACTGTTATTGACTTATTAGCTGTTATCTGTTTTCTAAATTTTTTTCACCAGTTAACTGTTTTTATAGTAACAAATTTACTGTTATCTGTTGTTTACCTGCTCCTCATTCGATTTTTTAATGTTATTGGATAAATTTGGTAGGCTCTCGAGGGTAGGCTGTTATCTGTTTTCTGGATATTTGATGAGTGTTAAGCTGTTACAGGACAACTCATTGCCCCCTCTTATAATTACTGTTCTAATTTTTCTTCATTAGATGATTGCTCTAAATTTCTATGGCTTTTAACAAATGAAAACACCAGTATTTTAGAAGAGCTTGGTTTATTCATTACAGAATGTTTAGAAACCAGATGGTCAAGTCAAATTTTATATTAGTTCTTATAATTCTACAATATCGTGTTATACATGTATATTGTATTGTTTAACATTATATACTTCATGTCACCTTTTTTTTACCAGAAATATATAACAGAATTTTTCATATTGTAATTATTGTGGTTGGCTCTGACCTGACCTTGCAAAATATATATAATTCATACATGTAGTAACTTAAGGTTTTCTTGGTAATTGTTATTAATAAGTCTTGTATTTTATGCCTCCAATCAATACAATCATCATTATATTAAATTGAATGTCCTATTTGGGCTCTGTAATTAGTAAATAACAATATTCTATTCTATTCTAT
>MJUU01051778.1:23372-39812 GCA_002080025.1 Modiolus philippinarum | reverse complement strand
CTTACCATAATATAGCTGTTTGTAACCATTACCGTCATGTAACTATGTGTAATTCTATCCTTAATGTAACAATGTTTAATCCTAATCCTAATGTAACTTTGTGTAACCCTAACCCTAATATAACTTTGTTTAACCCTTACCCTAATGTAACTATGTGTAACCCTATGCCTAATGTATATAATTGTAACCCTCAGCCTTATAGGGTGAACAATAACCCTAACCCCAATGCATATAATTGTGTCCATAAGCCTTATGTAACTAACAAACCTTTAACCATTATATAACTACGTGTAACCCTAACCGTAATGTATATAATTGTAACCCTAGGCCTTATGTAACTACCTATAATATTAAGTCTAATGTGACTTATGGTAACCCTAACCCTACAGTAATCAACTATAACCCTAGACCTAATGTAACTATTTGTTACCCTAACCCTTATGTAACTAAGTATAACCCTAACCCTAATGTAACTAATTTTTAGCCTAACCTTTCTGTTACTATATGTAACCTTTTCCCGTTTGTATATAATTGTGACCCTTACCCTAATGAAACCATGCGTAAGCCTAACCCTTATATAACACTAATCCTAAAGTAACAATGTGTAACCCTAACTCTCATGTAACTAAGTGTAATCCCAACCCTAATGTAACTATGTATAACCGTAACCACAATGTAACTATACATAACCCTTACCCTAATGTAACAATGTGTAACCATAACCGTAATACAGGTAATTGTCACCCTAAAAAGTATGCATCTAATAATAACTCTACACTTATGTATACAAATGTAACCGTAAGCCTTATGTAACTAACAGTAACCCTAACCCTAATCTATATAGTTGTATCCCTAAGCCTTATTTCACTAACAATAACCCTAACCCTAATGTATATAATTGTAACCCTAAGCCTTATGTAACTCACAATAACCCTAACCCTTGTGTAATTATGTCAAACCTGACCCCTAATGGATATAATTGTAACCCTAACCCTTATGTAACTAACTATAACCCTAACGCTAATGTAACGATGTGTAACCATAACCGTAATGCAGGTAATTGTAACCCTAAAAAGTATGTATCTAACAAGAACTCTACTCTAATGTATATAATTGTAACCCTTACCCTTATCTAACTAACTATAACCCTAACCCTAATCTAACTATATGCAACCCTAAATCTAATTTATCTAAGTGTAACCCTTATCCTCGTGTAGTTAACTATAACCCTAACCGCAATGTAACGATGTGTAACCCTATCCCTAATGTAACTATGTGTAACTCTAATCCTGATGTAACTATGTGTAACCCTAACCCTAATATAACTGTTTGTAACCCTTACCGTCATGTAACTATGTGTAATCCTACCCATAATGTAACAATGTTTAACCCTAACCCTAATGTTTTATTTGTGTAAATCTAACCTTAATATAGCTTTGTGTAACCCTTACCCTAATGTAACTTTGTGTAACCCTAACCCTAATTTATATAATTGTATCCTAAAGCCTTATATGGCTAACAATTACCCCAACCCTAATGTATATTTGTTTCCATAAGCCTTATGTAATTAACAAAACTCTACCCCTTATATAAGTACGTGTAACCCTAACTGTAATGTGAAAATTGTAACCCTTGGCATTATGTAACTAACTATAATATTTAGCCTAATGTAAGTAATTGTAACCCTAACCCTACTGTAATTAACTATAACCCTAACCCTAATGTAATTATGTGTAAGATGACAGATTTACAATAGGAAGGGACAATTCAGGCAACGAGTTTGTACTGCCCCTCGATAAGTGCAGAAATGGGTAGGGGCAGGAAACTTGGCATTCCACACGACCCTAGCGCGTCTCCTCTTGTATGAAAAATAATGATGGGGTCTTTAAACTGCATTTGACGATGCGTTTCCAAACACAGTATATCTACAATAATTCGCGGTCAGCCTTTCCATATCCGTGACTTGACTACCCCTATTGCCACTGGAAAACGGCAAAGTGGATAGGGGTAGGAAATTAAGCCTCCAATACGACCCCTCTGCGTAAAGAAGGAGTCTTTGTACTGCATATATAAACATTTGTTCTACAATTGTTGGATTCAAGCATTCCTTGTGAAAAATGGGTAAGGGCAAGAAATCGCAGTCGGGCGTTCCCTATGACTCGACTACCCCACTGATACTGGAAAATAGGAGAAGTTGGTAGGGGGTATGAAATTTATCTTGCCATACAACCCTAGTGAGTCTGATAAAGATGGAATTTTAATACTGCATAAAGGCGTGGCAACTCCAACACGATTTATCTACCATTATTTGGGTTCAAGCTTTCTGAATGAAAAAGGGTATGGGCAGGAAATTAAGCCTTCCATACGACCTTTTGCAAGTATGCTCTCATACCAGAAGTACAGATGAGGTCTTTATACGGCATTAGGTGCGGCATTACTCCACATCGTTTTCCAATAATAGTTCGCGATTTAGGCTCTCTGGATGAAAAATGGGTAGGGGCTGGAAATTCTCCTTTCCTTCCATGACTATGGGAAGCTTCCCGCAGTACTGAATTGTCAAAAACCTACACCAATTTTGCGCTTTCAAAACATTGCTAATTCATAGGAAGCTTCTTTTAACACTGATCAATAGTGAAAAAAGAACTATGATATGAGCTTTAATTGAAAATCCGTGGAGAACACCTCCGAAATAGGCCATTTCAAGTTTTAACATATATTTATACATCTTTAGCACGTTAAATGTAATAGCTCATTGCTAACAATATCAACCCTTTACCGATCACGTAGTTCGTCAACAGTACTAACGGTTAATGAAATATTCGCGTTGGTGAATACCATATGTTTGGAGCAAAGACACTTTCTTTTCATAGCAATACGGATTTTTTCAATCAAAACAATATATTTTATAAGATACACAATGTTAAGAATGGTCTGCTTGGTTTGAACTAAGCCCAACAATCATCTTAGCCGATCGTAGCAAAATTCCGTTGGGATTTTTTATTTTGGTCAGATTTTGTTTGGGGCCGATGCCAAAATTGGGGCCGTTAAGCGGCACTAAATCTCATAGTAGAATCATCCATGGTAACCAAGTGTAACCCTAACCCTTATGTATATAATTGTAACCATAAGCCGTATATAATTAACAACAACCCTGATACTAATGTCTGTATTTGTAACCCTAAGCCTTATGTAACTAACAATAAACCTAACCAAAATGTATATAATTGTAACCCTAAGCCTTATGTAACTAACAATAACCCTAACCCTAATGTATATAATTGTAACCCTCAGCCTTATATCACTAACAAAAACCCTTACCCTAATGCACATAATTGTGTCTATAAGACTTCTGTAACTAACAAAACCCTAACCCTTCTATAACTATATGTAACCTTAACCGTAATTGTAACCCTAGGCCTTATGTAACTAACTATAATCCTAAGCCTTATGTAACTAAGTGTAGCCCTAACCCTACTGTAATTAACTATAACCTAAACCCTAATGTAACTATCTGTAACCCTAACCCTTATGTAACTAACTATAACCCTAACCCTATTGTAACTATGTGTAACCCTAACCCTTATATAACTCACTATAGCCCTTACCCTAATGTAACTATGTGTAACCATAGCCCTCATGTAACTATGTATAACCTATCCCTAATGTAACTAATTGTAACCTAACCCATATGTAACTCACGATAACCCTAACACTAATGTAACTAGATGTAACCCTATCCCTTATGTATATAATTGTTACCCTAACCCTAATGTAACTATGTGTAAGCCTAACCCTAATATAACACTAACCCTAATGTAACAATGTGTAACCCAAACTCTAATGTAACTATGTGTAATCCTAAACCTAATGTAACTTTATGTAACCGTAACCTCAATGTAAGTAAACGTAACCCTAACCCTAATGTAACAATGTTTTACCGTAACCCTAAAATAACTGTGTGTAACCCTTACCCTAATGTAACTATGTGTAACCCTAAACCTAATGTAATTATGTTTAACTCTAACCCTAATAAACTTACGTGTAACCTCAACCCTTATGTAACTGACTATAACCCTAACCCTTATGTGACTATTTGTAACCCTAACCCTTATGTAATAACTATAACCCTTACCCTAATGTAAATATGTGTACCCTAAGCCGTAATGTAACTATGTATAACACTAACCCTAATGCAACTAATTGTAAAACTAACCCTTATGTAACTGACTATAACCCAAAACCTAATGTAACTATGTGTAATCCTATCCCGTATGTATATAATTCTACCCGTAATGAAACTATGTGTAAGCCTAACCCAAATAAAACACTAACACTAATGTAAGACTGTGTAACCCTAACTGTAATGAAACTATGTGTAATCCTAACACTAATGTTACTATGTGTAACCGTAACTTCAATGTAAATATACGTTACTCTAACCCTAATGTAACTATGTTTGACCCTTACGCTAATATAACCCTGTGATACCATTACCCTAATATAACTATGTTTTACCCTAACCTTATTGCAACTGTGTGTAACCCTTACCCTAGTGTAACTATGTGTAACCCTATACCTAATGTAAGTATGTTTATCTCTAACCATAATGAGCTTATGTGGAACCCTAACCCTTATATAACTATGTGCAACCCTAACCCTAATATATATAATTGTAACCCTAAGCCTATTGTTACTAACAATAATCGCAACCCTAATGTATAACAATAACCTGACCCTCATGTAATTATGTGTAACTCTAACCATAATGTATATAATTGTAACCCTAAGCCTGATGTTACTAACATAACCGTAATGCAGGTAATTGTAACCCTAGGCCATATATATCTAACAATAACTTTTACACTAATGTATATAACTGTTGCCCTAACCTTATGTTACTAACAATAACTCCAACCCTAATGTATATAATTGTATCCCTAAGCCTTATGTTACTAACAATAACCCTAACCCTAATGTAAATAGATGTAACTCTAAGCCTTATGTAACTCACAATAACCCTAACCGTTACGTAATTATGTCAAACCTCAACCCTTATGTATATAATTGTAACCCTAACCTAATTAACTATAACCCTAACCCTAATGTAACTAATCGTTACCCTAATCCTTATCTAACAAACTATAACCCTAACCCTAATGTAACCATGTATAACCCTTCCCTAATATAACTATGTGTGACCCTAAACCTAATGTTAGTATGTTTAGCTCTAACCCTAATGAACTTATGTGTAACCCTAACACTTATGTAACTATGTGGAACCCTAACCCTAATGTCTATAATTGTAACCCTAAGCCTGATGTAACTAACAAAAACCCTAACCCTTATATAACTACGTGTAACCCTAACCGTAATGTATATAATTGTAACCATAGGCATTATTTAACTAACTATAATATTAAGCCTAATGTAACTAAGTGTAACCCTAACCCTACTGTGATTAACTATAACCCTAACCCTAATGTAACTATGTGTAACCCTAACCCTTATGTAACTAACTTTAATCGTAACCTTAATGTAACTGTATGTAACCCCAACCCTTATGTAACTAACTATTACCCTTACCCAAACGTAACTATGTGTAACTCTAGCCCTAATGTAACTATGTGTAACCCAAACCCTAATGTAACTAATTTTAACCCTAACCCTTATGAAACCAACTATAAACCTAACCCTAATGCAACTATATGTAACCCTATCCCTTATGTATATAATTGTAACCCTTATTCTAATGTAGCTATGCGTAACCCTAACCCTAATATAACACTACTCCTAAACTAACAATGTGTAACCCTAACTTTAATGTAACTAAGTGTAATCCTAACCCTAATGTAACTGTTTATATCCGTAGCCACAATGTAGTTATACATAACCCTCACCCTAATGTAACTATGTTTTACCGTAACCCTATTACAACTGTGTGTAACCCTTACCCTGATGTAACTAAGTGTAACGCTAAACCTAATGTACGTACGCTTAACTCTAACCCTAATGAACTTATATGTAACCTTAACCTTTATGTAACTATGTGGAACCCTAACCCTAATGTATATAATTGTAACCTTATGTTACTAACAATAACGGCAACCCTAATGTATAACAATAACCCTGACCCTTATGTCATTATGTGTAACTCTTACCATAATGTCTATAATTTTAAACTTAAGCCTAATGTAACTTACAAAAACCCTAATCCTTATGTAACTATCTGTAACCATAACCGTAATGCAGGTAATTGTAACCCTAAAAAGTATGTATCTAACAATAACTCTACACTAATGTTTATAAATGTAACCCTAAGCCTTATGTAACTAACAATAACCCTTACCCTAATGTATATAATTGTATCCTTAAGCCTTATGTATCTAACAATTACCCTAACCCTAATGTATATAATTGTAACCATAAGCCTTAACTCACAGTAACCCTAACCCTTATGTAACTAACCTTAACCCTAACCCTAATGTAAATATGTGTAACCATAACAGTAATGCAGGTAAATGTAACCCTAGAAAGTATGTATCTAACAATAACTCTAATGTATATAGATGTAACCCTAAGCCTCATGTAACTAACAATAACCCTAACCCTAATGTATATAATAATTGTAACCCTAAGCCTTATTTAGCTCACAATAACCCTGACCCTTATGTAATTATGTCAAACCTCACCCCTAATGGACATAATTGTAACCCTAACCTTTATGTAGCTAACTATTTACTTAACCCTAATGTAACTATGTATAACCCTTGCCCTTATGTAACTATATGTAACCCTAAACCTAATTTAAGTAAGTGTAACCCTTATCCTCATGTAACTAACTATAACCCTTACCCCAATGTAACGATGTGTGACCCTAACCCCAATGTAACTATGTGTAACTCTAATCCTAATGTAACTATGTGTAACCCTAATATAACTGTTTGTAACCCTTACCTTCATGTTATTATGTATAATCCTACCCCTAATGTTACAATGTTTAACCCTAATCCTATGTAACTTTGGGTAAACTAACCCTAATATAGCTTTGTGTAACCCTTACCCTCATGTAACTATGTGTAACCCTAACCCTAATGTATATAACTGTAACCCTTAGCCTTATATGGCTAACAATAACCCTAACCCTAATGCATATAATTGTGTCCATAAGCCTTAGGTAACTAACAAAACTCTAACTCTTATATAAATACGTGTAACCCTAACCGTAATGTATATAATTGTAACCCTTGGCATTATGTAACTAACTATAATATTAAGCCTAATATAACTAAGTGTAACCCTAACCCTACTGTAATTAACTATAACCCTAACCCTAATGTAACTATGTGTAACCCTAACCCTTATGTAACTAACTATAACCATAACCCTAATGTTACTATGTGTAACCCTCACCCTTATGTAACTAAATGAAACCCTTACCCTAATGTAACTATGTGTAATTCTAGCCTTAATGTAACTTTATGTAACTAACAAAACTCTAACTCTTATATAAATACGTGTAACCCGAACCGTAATGTGTATAATTGTAACCCTAGGCATTATATAACTAACTTTAATAATAAGCCTAATGTAACTAAGTGTAACTCTAACCCTGCTGTAATTAACTATAACCCTACCCCTAATCTAACTAAGTGTAACCCTCACCCTTATGTAACTTACTAAAACCCTTACCCTAATGTACCTATGTGTAATTATAGCCTTAATGTAACTATATGTAACCTTAACCCTAATGTAAATAATTTTTCCCTTACGCTTGTATAACTAACTATAACCCTAAACCTAATGTAACTATTTGTAGCCCTAACTCTTATGTAGTTAACTATATCCCTTACCGTAATGTTACTATGTGTAACCCTAAGACTAATGTAACGATGTCTTACCCTAACCATAATGTACCTAATTGTAACCCTAACCTTTATGTAACTAAATATAACCCTAAAGCTAATAAACTATGTGTAACCCTATCCCTTATGTATATGATTATGACCCTAACCCTAATGTAACAATGTAAGCCTAATCCTAATATAACACTAGCCCTAATGTAAAAATGTGTAACCCTAACTCTAATGTAACTAAGTGTATCCTAACCCTAATTTACCTATGTGTAACCGTAACCTCCATGTAAATATACGTAACTATAACCCTAACCCTAATATAACTAAGAGTAACCCTCACCCTTATGTAGCTATAACCTTTACTCTTATGTAATTATGTGTAATTCTACCCCATATATAACTATATTTAACCCTAACCCTAATGTAACTAATTTTTACCCTAACCCTTATGTAACTATATATAACCCTTTCCCTTTTGTACATAATTGTAACCCTCACCCTAATGTAACCATGCGTCAGCCTTACCCTAATATAACACTAATCCTAAAGGAACGATGTGTAACCCTAACTCTAATGTAACCAAGTGCAATCCTAACCCTAATGTAACTATGTATATTCGTTCCCACAATGTAACTATACATAACCCAAACCCTAATGTAACTATGTGTAACCATAACCGTAATGCAGGTAATTGTAACCCTAAAAAGTATGTATCTAACAATAACTCTACACTAATGTATATAAATGTAACCCTAAGCCTTATGTAACTAACAATAGCCCTAATCCTAATGTATATAATTGTAACCCTAAGCCTTATGTTACTCACAATAACCCTACCCTTATGTAATTATGTCAAACCTGACCCCTAATGGATATAATTGTAACCCTATCCCTTATGTAACTAACTATAGCTCTAACCCTAATGTAACGATGTGTAACCATAACCGTAATGCTGGTAATTGTCACCCTAAAAAGTATGTATCAAACAAGAACTCAACACTAATGTATAAAAATGTAACCCTAAGCCTTACGTTACTAACAATAACCCTAACCCTAATGTTTATAATTGCATCCCTAACCCTTATGTAACTAACAATAACCCTAACCCTAATGTATATAATTGTAACCCTACGCCTTATGTAACTCACAGTAACCCTACCCTTATGTAATTATGTCAAACCTGACCCCTAATGGATATAATTGTAACCCTAACCCTTATGTAACTAGCAATAACCCTAACTCTTATGTTACTCAGTGTAACCCTTGCCCTTATGTAACTATATGTAACCCTAAACCTTATTTACCTAAGTGTAACCCTTATTCTCATGTAACTAACTTCAACTTTAACCCCAGTGTAACGATGTGTAACCCTATCCCTAATGTAATTATGTGTACCTGTAATCCTAATGTAACTATGTGTAACCCTAACCATAATATAACAGTTTGTAACCCTTACCCTAATGTAACTATGTGTAACCCTAACCCTAATGTATATAAATGTAACCCTAAGCCTTATATGGTGAACAATAACCCTAGCCCCAATGTAACTATGTGTAACCATAACCCTTATGTAACTAACTATAACCCTAACCCTAATGTAACTATTGGTAACCTTAACCCTTATGTAACTATCTATAACCCTTACCCTAATGTAACTATGTGTAACTCTACCCCATATGTAACTATATTTAACCCTAACCCTGATGTAACTATTTTTTAGCCTAACCCAAAGTGTAACTATATGTAACCCTTTCGATTTTGTATATAATTGTAACCCTTACCCTAATGTAACCATGCGTCAGCCTTGCCCTAATATAACACTAATCCTAAAGGAACGATGTGTAACTCTTACTCTCATGTAACTAAGTGTACTCCCAACCGTAACCACAATGAAACTATATAGAACCGTAACCCTAATGTAACTATGTGTAACCATAACCGTAATGCAGGCAATTGTAACCCTAAAAAGTATGTATCTAACAATAACTCTACACTAATATATATAAATGTAATCCAAAGTCTTATGTGACTAACAATAACCATAGCCCTTATGTATATAATTGTAACCCTAAGCCTTATGTAACTCACAATAACCCTAACCCTTATGTAATTATGTCAAACCTGACCCCTAATGGATATAATTGTAACCCCTACCCTTATGTAACTAACTATAACCCTTACACTAATATAACGATGTGTAACCATAACCGTAATGCTGGTAATTGTAACCCATTAAAAGTATGTATCTAACAAGAACTCTACAATAATGTATATAAATGTAACCCTAAGCCTTATGTAACTAACTATAACCCTAACCCTAATGTTACTATGTGTAACCCTTGCCCTTATGTAACTATATGCAACCCTTAACCTAATTTAACTAAGTGCAACCCTTATCCTCGTGTTATTAAGTATAACCCTAACCCAAATGTAACGTTGTGTAACCCTATCCCTAATGTAACTATGTGTAACCCTAAACCTAATATAACTGTTTGTTACCCTTACCGTCATGTAACTATCTGTAATCCTACCCCTAATGTAACAATTTGTGTAAATCTAACCCTAATATAGCTTTGTGTAACCCTTACCCTAATGTAACTATGTGTAACCCTAACCATTATGTATATAATTGTAACCTAAAGCCATATATGGCTTACAATAACCCTAACCCTAATGGATATAATTGTGTCCATAAGCCTTATGTAACTAACAAAATTCTAACCCTTTAAAAAGTACGTGTAACCCTAACCGTAATGTAAAAAATTGAAACCCTTGGCATTATGTACCTAACTATAATATTAAGCCGAATGTAAGTAAGTGTACTTTAATTAACTAGAAACCTACCCTAATGTAACTATCTGTAACTTTCATCCTTACGTAACTAACTATAACCCTTACCCTTATGTAACTGTGTGTAACTCTAGCCTTAATGTAACTATATGTAACCCTAACCCTAATGTAACTAATTTTTGCCCTAACCCTTATATAACTATATGTAACCCTAACCCTAATGTAACTAATTTTTGCCCTAACCCTTATATAACTAACTATAACCCTAAACCTAATGTAATCATTTGTAATCTTAACCCTTATGCAGCTAACTATAACCCTTAGCCTAATGTTACTATGTGTAACCCTAGCCCTAATGTAACGATGTTACACCCTAACGCTAATGTACCTAATTGTAACCCTAACATTTATGTAACTAAATAACCCTAAAACTAATGTAACTATGTGTAACCCTATCCCTTATGTATATGATTGTAACCCTTACCCTAATGCAACCATGCGTAAGCCTCATCCTAACATAACACTAATCCTAAATTTACAATGTGTAACCCTTACTCTAATGTAACTAAGCGTAATCCTTACCCTAATGTAACTATGCATAACCGTAACCACAATGTAACTATACATAACCCTTACCCTAATCTAACTATGTTTTACCCTAAGCCTATTGCAACTGTTTGTAACCCTTACCCTAATGTAACTATGTGTGACCCTTAGCCTAATGTAAGTATGCTTAACTCTAACCCTAATGAACTTATGTCTAACCCTAACCCTTATGTAACTATGTGGAACCCTAACCCGAATGTATATAATTGTAACCCTGAGCCTTATGTTACTAACAATGACCGCAACCCTTATACATAACAATAACCCCGACCCTTATGTAATTATGTGTAACTCTAACCATAATGTCTATAATTGTAACCTTAAGCCTTCTGTAGCTAACAAAAACCCTAACCCTTATGTAACTATGTGTAAGCATAACCATAATACAGGTAATTGTAACCTTAAAAGGTATGTACCTAACAATAACTCTACCCTTATGTATATAATGAAACCCTAAGCCTTATGTAACTAACAATAACCCTAACCCTAAGCTTTATGTAACTCACAATAACCTTAACCCTAATGTAATTATGTCAAACCTGAATCCTAATGGATATAATTGTAACCCTTTCCCTTATGTAACTAACTATAACCCTAACCCTAAAGTAACTCTGTGTAACCCTTACCCTTATGTAACTGTATGTAACCCTAAACCTAATTTAACTAAATGTAACCCTAATCCTCATGTAACTAACTATAACCCTAACCCTAATGTAACAATGTGTAACCCTAACCCTAATGTAACTATGTGTAACTCTAATCATAATGTAACTATAACTAACCCTTACCATAATATAGCTGTTTGTAACCATTACCGTCATGTAACTATGTGTAATCCTACCCATAATGTAACAATGTTTAACCCTAACCCTAATGTTTTATTTGTGTAAATCTAACCTTAATATAGCTTTGTGTAACCCTTACCCTAATGTAACTTTGTGTAACCCTAACCCTAATTTATATAATTGTATCCTAAAGCCTTATATGGCTAACAATTACCCCAACCCTAATGTATATTTGTTTCCATAAGCCTTATGTAATTAACAAAACTCTACCCCTTATATAAGTACGTGTAACCCTAACTGTAATGTGAAAATTGTAACCCTTGGCATTATGTAACTAACTATAATATTTAGCCTAATGTAAGTAATTGTAACCCTAACCCTACTGTAATTAACTATAACCCTAACCCTAATGTAATTATGTGTAACCCTAACCCTTATATAACTAACTATAAACATAACCCTAATCTAACTATGTGTAACTCTAGCCTTAATGTAACTAATTTTTACCCTAACACTTATATAACTAACTATAACCCTAAACATAATGTAACTATTTGTAACCTTAACCCTTATGTAGCTAACTATAACCCTTACCCTAATGTTAATATGTGTAACCCTAGCCCTAATGTAACGATGTGTTACCCTAGCCCTAATGTAACGATGTGTTATCCTGACCTAAATGTACCTAATTGTAACCCTAACATTTATGTAACTAAATATAACCCTGAAACTAATGTAACTATGTGTAATCCTATCCGTTATGTATATAATTGTGACCCTAACCCTAATGTAACTATGTGTAAGACCTAATCCTAATATAACCCTAATGTAAGATTGTGTAACCCTAAATCTAATGTAACTAAGTGTAATCCTAACCCTAATTTAACTATGTGTTACCGTAACCTCCATCTAAATATACGTTACTATAACCCTAACCCTGATGTAACTATGTGTAACCCTCACCCTTATGTAACTAACTACAACCCTTACCCTAAGGTATCTATGTGTAGTTCTATGTAACTATATTTAACCCTAACCCTAATGTAAATAATTTTTACCCTAACCCTTATGTTACTATATGTAACCCTTTCCCTTTTGTCTATAATTGTAACCCTTACCCTAATGTAACCCCTAACCCAAATATAACACTAATCCTAAAGTAACAATGTGTAACCTTAACTCTAATGTAACTAAGTGTAATCCTAACCCTAATATTACAATGCATAACCGTAACCACAATGTAACTATACATAACCCTAACCCTAATGTAACTGTGTTGTATGGTAAGCCTATTGCAACTGTGTGTAACCCTTACCCTAAAGTAACTATGTGTGATCTAAACCTAATGTAAGTATGCTTAATTCTATCCCTAATGAAGTTATGTGAAACCCTAACCCTTATGGAAGTATGTGGAAGCCTAGCCCAAATGTATATAATTGTAACCCTAACCTTTATGTTACTAAAAATGACCGCAACCCAAATATATAACAATAACCCTGACCCTTATGTAATTATGTGTAACTCTAACCATAATGTCTATAATTGTAGCCTTAAGCCTGATGTAGCTAACAAAAACCCTAACCCTTATGTTACTATGTGTAAACATAACCGTAATACAGGTAATTGTAACCCTAAAAAGTATACACTTTTAGTAACCCTAAGTGTGCATCTAACTATACCTCTACACTAATATATATAAATGTAACCGTAAGCCTTATGTAACTAACAGTAACCCTAACACTTATGTATATAATTGTATCCCTAAGCCTTATTTAACTAATAATAACCCTAACCCTAATGTATATAATTGTAACCCTAAGCCTTATGTAACTCACAATAACCCTAACCCTTATGTAAGTATGTCAAACCTGACCCCTAATGGATATAATTGTAACCCTAACCCTTATGTAACTAACTATAACCCTAACCCTTATATAACGATTTGTATTCATAACCGTAATGCAGGTAATTGTAACCCTAAAAAGTATGTATCTAACAACAACTCTTCACTAATGTATACAAATGTAACCCTGAGCCTTATGTAACTAACAATAACCCTCACCCTAATGTATATATTTGCATCCCTAAGCCTTTTGTTACTAACAATAACCCTAATCCTAATGTATATAATTGTAACCCTAAGCCTTATGTAACTCACAATAACCCTAACCCTTATGTAATTATGTCAAACCTGACCCTAATGAATATTGTTGTAACCCAAACCCAACCCTAACCCTAATGTAACTATGTGTAACCCTTGCCCTTATGTAACTATATGTAACCCTAAATTTAAATGTAACCCTAGTCTTCATGTAACTAACTAAAACCCTAACGCTAATGTAACTTTATGTAACCCTAACCCTAATATAACTTTGTTTAACCCTTACCCTAATGTAACTATGTGTAACCCTAACCGTAATGTATATAATTGTAACCCTAAGCCTTATATGGTGAATAATAACATTAACCCCAATGCATATAATTGTGTCCATAAGCCTTATGTAACTAACAAAACTTCAACCCTTATATAACTACGTGTAACCCTAACCGTAATGTATATAATTGTAACCCTAGGCCTTATGTTACTACCTATACTATTAAGCCTAATGTAACTCAGGGTAATCCTAACTCTACTGTAATTAACTATAACCCTTACCCTTATGTAACTATGTGTAACCCTAACCCTAATGTAACTAACTATAACCCTAACCCTAATGTAGCTATTAGAAACCTTAACCCTTATGTAATTATCTATAACCCTTACACTAATGTAACTATGTGTAACTCTACCCCATATGTAACTATATTTAACCCTAACCCTAATGTAACTATTTCTTACCCTAACCTTTCTGTAACTATATGTAGCCTTTTCCCTTTTGTATATAACTGTGACCTTTACCCTAATGAAACCATGCGTAAGCCTAACCCTTATATAACACTAATCCTAAAGTAACAATGTGAAGCCCAACTCTAATGTAACTAAGTGTAATCCTAACCCTAATGTAACTATGTATAACCGTTACCACAATGTAACTATAAATAGCCCTAACCCTAATGTAACTATGTGTAACCATAACCGTAATGCAGGTAATTGTAACCCTAAAAAGTATGCATCTAACAATAACTCTACACTAATGTATATAAATGTATTCGTAAGCCTTATATAACTAGCAGTAACCCTAACCCTAATGTATATAATTGTAACCCTAACCCTTATGTAATTATGTCAAACCTGACCCTAATGGATATAACTGTAGCCCAACTCTAATGTAACTAAGTGTAATCCTAATCTGAATGTAACTATGTATAACCGTAACCACAATGTAACTATAAATAACCCTAACCCTAATGTAACTATGTGTAACCATAACCGTAATGCAGGTAATTGTAATCCTAACACTATGAACAGAAAAAAGTACTGTCCATACCAGGAACAGTGATTTTTTCACTGTCATTCACTGTTCTCTGCTGTGGTAGTACTGTGAAATATCTATTAAGTACTGTCAAGAGCTGTGCCAATCGGGGACAGTCATTAACAGTTATACCCAAGTACTGTGATTAACTGTCCAGTACTGTAACAGTTACTCGCAGTAAATGACAGTATTTACGACTACTGTCATGCACTGTCCCGGATTGTTACAGTTCATGTCAGTTAATTACAGTTTCACTTGTTCTGTCCTGCACTGTGGTGAATTGTGACAGGCAGTCACAGTCGATCACAGTATTACCGTATTTGTGCTAGATTCATGTACATGTATTTATATAAACTCTCTTTTTCTGAATCCAAAACTAATAGTTAAAAATAACAAATACAAATATTAATACGTAAGTTTCAGCTTTTAATTTGATTATTTCCACAACTTTTTGATGAAAAATACAAATTGTAAAACAATCAATTATTTCCTGTATAAAATAAAAAGCCCGTGCAAATTTACTGAAAAGAAAACAATGTCTTCCATGAAATACCAACTTTTATTTATACTGGATTATTTAATTAAATGTTAAACAGAATTATACCAAAAAACTATATAATAGAAATAAATAATGAACCAAAGATTTTCAATTTCCCAGCAGGGGTAGAAAATTTAAGTCAACATTAAGTTGCAAAAAAAATATTTGACCACATTCTCAGCTTATTCAGACGAAATTATACAAATATTTTATTTCACCGAAACATAAATTGTTGCAGCCACGTGTGGACAATTAAAATGTCACACCTTATTACACTGGTGACATTGTTTATGGGCAAAATAATGGGACAGATTATTTTTCCCGCTGTACACTATGCCAGGCTTTTTTTTTTGATGGACAAAGTCAGAGCCAGAATATTTTTTTAACTAAGATGCTGGTCAGAGAAATTTTTTTGGCAAAAATCAGGGCCAGAAATTTTAAATACCAGCCCCCCC
>MJUU01051778.1:0-11193 GCA_002080025.1 Modiolus philippinarum | reverse complement strand
AAAGTATGTATCTAACAAGAACTCTACACTAATGTATATAAATGTAACCCAAAGCCTTATGTAACTAACAATAACCATAACCCTTATGTATATAATTGTAACCCTAAGCCTTATTTAACTCACAATAACCCTAACCCTTATGTAATTATGTCAAACCTGACCCCTAATGGATATATTTGTAACCCTAACCCTTATGTAACTAACTATAACCCTAACCCTAATGTAACGATGTGTAACCATAACCGTATTGCAGGTAATTGTAACCCTAAAAAGTATGTATCTAACAAGAACTCTAAACTAATGTAGACAAATGTAACCCTAAGCCTTATGGAACTGACAATAACCCTAACCCCAATTTATATAATTGCATCCCTTAGCCTTATGTAACTAACAATAACCCTAACCCTAATGTATATACTTGTAACCCTAGGCCTTATGTAACTCACAATAACCCTAACCCTTATGTAATTATGTCACCCTGACCCCTAATGGATATAATTGTAACCCTAACCCTTATGTAACTAACTATAACCCTAACCCTAATATAACGATGTGTAACCATAACCTTAATGCTGGTAATTGTAACCCATTTAAAGTATGTATCTAACAAGAACTCTACACTAATGTATATAAATGTAACCCTAAGCCTAATGTAACTAACAATAACCCTAACCTTAATGTATATAATTGTATCCCTAACTCTTATGTAACTAACAATAACCCTAACCCTAATGTATATAATTGTAACCCTAACCCTTATGTAATTATGTCAAACCTGACCCTTAATGGATATAATTGTAACCCTAACCCTTATGTAACTAACTACAACCCTAACCCTTATGTTACTATGTGTAACCCTTGCCCTTATGTAACTATATGCAACACTTAACCTAATTTAACTAAGTGTCGCCCTTATCCTCATGTAATTAACTATAACCGTAACCCCAATGTAACGTTGTGTAACCCTATCCCTAAAGTAACTCTGTGTAACCCTAACCCTAACTGTTTGTTACTTTTACCGCCATGTAACTATGTTTAACCCTATCCCTAATGTTTTATTTGTGTAAATCTAACCCTAATATAGCTTTGTGTAACCCTTTCCCTTATGTAACTATGTGTAGCTCTAACCCTAATGTATATAATTGTAACCTAAAGCCTTATATGGCTAACAATAACCCTAACCCAAATGGATATAATTGTGTCCATAAGCCTCATGTAACTAACAAAATTCTAACCCTTATGTAAGTACGTGTAACCATAACCGTAATGTAAAAAATTGAAACCCTAGGCATTTTGAACTAACTATAATATTAAGCCGAATGTAAGTAAGTGTAACCCTAACCCTACTGTAATTAACTATAACCCTAACCCTAATGTAACTATATGTAACTTTCATCCTTATGTAACTAACTATAACCCTTACCCTAATGTAACTATGTGTAACTCTAGCCTTAGTGTAACTATATGTAACCCTAACCCTAATGTAACTAATTTTTACCCTAACCCTTATATAACTAACTATAACCCTAAACCTAATGTAACTATTTGTAACCTTAACCCTTATGTAGCTAACTATAACCCTTACCCTAATGTTACTATGTGTTACCCTATCCCTAATGTAACGATGTGTTACCCTACCCTAATGTACCTGATTGTAACCCTAACATTTATGTAACTAAATATAACCCTAAAACTAATGTAACTATGTGGAACCCTATCCCTTATGTATATGATTGTGACCCTAACCCTTTCGTAAGCCTAATCCTAATATAACACTAACCCTAATGTACGAATGTGTTACCCTAACTCTAATGTAACTAAGCGTAATTCTAACCCTAATTTAACTATGTGTAACCGTAACCTCCATGTAAATATACGTAACTATAACCCTAACCTTAAAGTAACTATTTGTAGCCCTTACCCTAATGTTACTATGTTTAACTCTACCCCATATGTAACTATATTTAACCCTAACCCTAATGTAAATAATTTTTACCTGAACCCTTATGTAACTATATGTAACCCTTTCCATTTTGTATATATTTGTGACCCTTACCCTAATGTAACCATGCGTAACCCTAACCCTAATATAACACTAATCCTAAAGTAACAATGTGTAACCCTAATTCTAATGTAACTAAGTGTAATCCTAACCCTAATGTAACTATGCAAAGCCGTAACCACAATGTAACTATGCACAGCCCTAACCCTAATGTAACAATGTGTAACCATAACCGTAATGCAGGTAATTGTCACCCTAAAAAAGTATGCATCTAACAACAACTCTACACTAATGTATATAAATGTAACCGTAAGCCTTATGTAACTAACAGTAACCCTAACCCAAATGTATATGATTGTATCCCTAAGACTTATTTAACTAACAATTACCCTAACCCTTATGTATATAATTGTAACCATAAGCCTTATGTAACTCACAATAACCCTAACCCTTATGAAATTATGTCCAACCTAACTCCAAATGGATATAATTGTAACCCTAACCCTTTTGTAACTAACTATAACCCTAATCCTAATGTAACGATATGTAACCATAACCGTAATGCAGGTAATTGTAACCATAAAAAGTATGTATCACACAACAACTCTTCACTAATGTATACAAATATAACGCCAAGCCTTATGTAACTAACAATATCCCTAACCCTAATGTATATAATTGCATCCCTAAGCCTTATATATCTAACAATAACCCTAACCCTAATGTATATAATTGTAACCCTAAGCCTTATGTAACTCACCGTAACCCTAGCCTTTATGTAATTATGTCAAACCTGACCCCTAATGAATATAATTGTAACCCTAACCCTTATGTAACTAACTATAACCCTAACCCTAATGTAACTATATGTAAACCTTGCCCTTATGTAACTATATGTAAACCTAAACTTAATTTAACTAAATGTAAGCCTAGTCCTCATGTAACTAACTAAAACCTTGACCCTAAGGTAACTTTGTGTAACCCTAACCCTAATATAACTTTGTTTAACCCTTACCCTAATGTAATTATGTGTAACCCTAACCCTAATGTATATAATTCTAACCCTAACCCTTATATGGTGAACAATAACCCTAACCCCAATGCATATAATTGTGTCCATAAGCTTTATGTAACTAACAAAACTCTAACCCTTATATAACTACGTGTAACCCTAACCGTAATGTGTATAATTGTAACCGTAGGCCTTATGTAACTACGTATACTGTTAAGCCTAAGGTAACTTATGGTAACTTTAACCCTACTGTAAATAACTATAACCCTATTGTAACTATGTGCAACCCTAACCCTTATGAAACTATCTATTACACTTGCACTTATGTAACTATGTGTAACTCTACCCCATATGTACCTATATTTAACCCTAATCCTAATGTAACTAATTTTTACCCTAACGCTTATGTAACTATATGCAACCCTTTCCCTTTTGTATATTATTGTGACCCTTACCCTAATGTAACCATGCGTAAGCCTAACCCTAATATAACACTAATCCTAAAGTAACAGAGTGTAACCCTAATTCTAATGTAACTAAGTGTAATCCTACCCCTAATGTAACTATGCATAACCGTAACCACAATGTAACTATGCATAACCTTAACCCTAATGTAACAATGTGTACCCATAACCGGAATGCAGGTAATTGTAATCATAAAAAGTATGTATCTAACAAGAACTTTTCACTAATGTATATAAATGTAACCCTAAGCCTTATGTAACTTACCCTAACCCTAACCCTAATGTATATTATTCCACCCCTAAGCCTTATGTAACTAACAATAACCCTAACCCTAATGTATATAATTGTAACACTAAGCCTTAAGTAACTCACAATAACCCAAACCCTTATGCAATTATGTCAAACTTGACCCCTAATGTATATAATTGTAACCCTAACCCTTATGTAGCTAACTAATAACCCTACTGTAACTATGTGTAACCCTTGCCCTTATGTAAATATATGTAACATTAAATGTAATTTAACTAAGTGTAACCCTTATCCTCATGTAACTAACTATAACCCTAACCGCAATGTAACGATGTGTAACCCTATCCCTAATGTAACTATATGTAACTCTAATCCTAATTTAACTATGTGTAACCCTAGCCCTAATATATCTGTTTGTAACCCTTACCGTCATCTAACTATGTGTAATCCTACCCCTAATGTAACAATGTTTATCCCTAACCCTAATGTAACTTTCTGTAAATATAACCCTAATATAGCTTTGTGTAACCCTTACTCTAATGTAACTACGTGTAACCCTAACCGTAATGTATATAATTGTAACCCTAGGCATTATGTAACTAACTATAATATTAAGCCTAATGTAACTAAGTGTAATCCTAACCCTACTGTAATTAACTATAACCCTAACCCTTATGTTACTATGTGGAACCCTAACCCGAATGTATATAATTGTAACCCTAAGCCTTATGTTTCTAATAATGAACGGAACCCTAATATATAACAATAACCCTGACCGTTATGTAATTATGTGTAACTCTTACCTTAATGTCTATAATAGTAACCTTAAGCCTGATGTAACTAACAAAAAACCTAAGCCTTATGTAACTATGTGTAACCGTAACCGTAATACAGGTAATTGTAACCCTAAAAAGTATGTACCTAACAATAACTCTACACTAATGTATATGAATGTAACCCTAAGCCTTATGTAATTAACAATAACCCTAACCCTAATATATAGGGTTAATGATATATAATTGTAACCCTAAGCTTTATGTAACTCACAATAACCCTAACTCTTATGGATATAATTGTAACCCGTACCCTTATGTAACTAACTATTACCCTAACCCTAATGTAACTCTGTGTAACCCTTACCCTTATGTAACTTTATGTAACCCTAAGCCTAATTTACCTAATTTTAACCCTAGTCCTCATGTAACAAACTAAGCCCTAACCCTAATGTAACGATGTGTAACCCTATCCCTAATTTTACTATGTGTACCTCTAATCCTAATGTAACTATGTGTAAACCTAACCATAATATAACAGTTTGTAACCCTTACCGTCATGTAACTATGTGTAATCCTATCCCTCATGTAACAATGTTTAACCCTAACCCTAATGTATCTTTGTGTAACCCTAACCCTTATATAACTTTGTTTAACCTTTACCCTAATGGAACTATGTGTAACCCTAACCCTAATGTATATAAAGATAACCCTATGCCTTATATGGTGAACAATAACCTTAACCCCAATGTAACTAACTATAACCCTAACCCTAATGTAATTATTGGTAACCATAACCCTGATGTAACTATCCCTAAGCCTTGTGTAACTCACAATAACCCTAACCCTTATGTAATTATGTCAAACCTGACCCCGAATGGATATAATTGTAAGAATAACCCTTATGTTACTAACTATAACCCTAACCGTAATGGAACGATATGTAACCATAACCGTAATGCAGGTAATTGTAACCCTAAAAAGTATGTATCAAACAAGAACTCTTCACTAATGTATATAAATGTAACCCTAAGCCTTATGTAACTTACAATAACCCTAACCCTAATGTGTATAATTGGATCCCTAAGCCTTATGTAACTAAAAATAACCCTAACCCTAATGTATATAATTGTAACCCTAAGCCTTATGTAACTCACAATAACCCTAACCCTTATGTAATTATGTCAAACCTGACCACTAATGGATATAATTGTAACCCTAATCCTTATGTAACTAACTATAACCCTAACCCTAATGTAACTATGTGTAACCCTTGCCCTTATGTAACTATATCTAACCCTAAATATAATTTAACTAAGTGTAACCCTTACCCTTATGTAACTTTATGTAACCCTAAGCCTAATTTAACTAAATGTAACCCTAGTCCTCATGTAACAAACTAAGCCCTAACCCTAATGTAACGATGTGTAACCCTATCCCTAATGTTACTATGTGTACCTCTAATCCTAATGTAACTATGTGTAACCCTAACCATAATATAACAGTTTGTTACCCTTACCGTCATGTAACTATGTGTAATCCTATCCCTAATGTAACAATGTTTAACCCTAACCCTAATGTACCTTTGTGTAACCCTAACCTTAGTATAACTTTGTTTAACCTTTACCCTAATGGAACTATGTGTAACCCCTAACCCTAATGTATATAAAGATAACCCTAAGCCTTATATGGTGAACAATAACCTTAACCCCAATGTAACTAACTATAACCCTAACACTAATGTAATTATTGGTAACCATAACCCTGATGTAACTATCTATAACCCTAATCCTAATGTAACTATGTGTAACTCAACCCCATATGTAACTATATTTAACTCTAACCCTAATGTAACTATTTTTTAGCCTAACCCTTATGTAACTATATGTAACCTTTTCGATTTTATATATAATTGTGACCCTTTCCCTAATGTAACCATGCGTGAGTGAAACCCTAATATAACACTAATCCTAAAGTAACAATGTGTAACCCTATCTCTAATGTAACTAAGTCTAACCCTTATGTAACTTTGTATAACCGTAACCACAATGTAACTATACATAATCCTAACCCTAATGTAACAATGTGTAACCATAACCGTAATGCAGGTAATTTTTAACCCAAAAAAGTATGCATCCAACAATAACTCTACACTAATGTATATAAATGTATTCGTAAGCCTTATATAACTAACAGTAACCCTAACCTTTATGTATATAATTGTATCCCTAAGCCTTATTTAACTAACAATAACCCTAACCCTAATGTATATAATTGTGACCCTAAGCCTTGTGTAACTCACAATAACCCTTACCCTTATGTAATTATGTCAAACCTGACCCCGAATTGATATAATTGTAAGAATAACCCTTATGTTACTAACTATAACCCTAACCGTAATGGAACGATATGTAACCATAACCGTAATGCAGGTAATTGTAACCCTAAAAAGTATGTATCACACAAGAACTCTTCACTAATGTATATAAATGTAACCCTAAGCCTTATGTAACTTACAATAACCCTAACCCTAATGTATATAATTGCATCCCTAAGCCTTATGTAACTAAAAATAACCCTAACCCTAATGTATATAATTGTAACCCTAAGCCTTATGTAATTCACAATAACCCTAACCCTTATGTAATTATGTCAAACCTGACCACTAATGGATATAATTGTAACCCTAACCCTTATGTAACTAACTATAACCCTAACCCTAATGTAACTATGTGTAACCCTTGCCCTTATGTAACTATATGTAAACCTAAACTTAATTTAACTAAATGTAAGCCTAGTCCTCATGTAACTAACTAAAACCTTGACCCTAAGGTAACTTTGTGTAACCCTAACCCTATTATAACTTTGTTTAACCCTTACCCTAATGTAACTATGTGTAACCCTAACCCTAATGTATATAACTGTAACCCTAAGCCTTATATGGTGAACAATAACCCTAACCCCAATGATAATAATTGTGTTCATAAGCCTTATGTAACTATCAAAACTCTAACCCTTATATAACTACGTGTAACACTGACCATAATGTGCATAATTCTAACCGTAGGCCTTATGTAACTACGTATACTGTTAAGCCTAAAGTAACTTATGGTAACCCTAACCCTACTGTAAATAACTATAACCCTAACATTATTGTAACTATGTGCAACCCTAACCCTTATGTAACTATCTATTACACTTACACTAATGTAACTATGTGTAACTCTACCCCATATGTAACTATATTTAACCCTAATCCTAATGTAACTAATTTTTACCCTAACCCTTATGTAACTATATGCAACCCTTTCCCTTTTGTATATAATTGGGACCCTTACCTTAATGTAACCATGCGTAAGCCTAACCCTAATATAACACTAATCCTAAAGTAACAGTGTGTAACAATAATTCTAATGTAACTAAGTGTAATCCTAACCCTAATGTAACTATGCATAACCGTAACAACAATGAAACTATGCATAACCCTAACCCTAATGTAACAATGTGTAACCATAAGCGTAATGCAGGTAATTGTAACCATAAAAAGTATGTATCTAACAAGAACTCTTCACTAATGTATATAAATGTAACCCTAGGCCTTATGTAACTTACAATAACCCTAACCCTAATGTATATTTTTGCACCCCTAAGCCTTATGTAACTAACAATATCCCTAACCCTAATGCATAGAATTGTAACACTAAGCCTTTTGTAACTCACAATAACCGTAACCCTTATGTAATTATGTCAAACCTGACCCCTAATGGATATAATTGTAACCCTTACCCTTATGTAACTAGCTTTAGCCCTAACCCTAATGTTGTTCTGTGTAACCCTTGCCCTTATATAACTATATGGAACCCTAAACCTAATTTAACTAAGTGTAACCCTTATCCTCGTGTAAATAACTATAACTCTAACCCCAATGTAACGATGTGTAACCTATCCCTAATGTAACTATGTGTAACCCTAACCCAAATGTATATAATTGTAACTTAAAGCCTTATATGGCTAACAATAACCCTAACCTTAATGTATATATGTTTCAATAAGCCTTATGTAACTAACAAAACTCTAACCCTTATATAAGTATGTGTAACCCTTACCGTGATGTAAAAAAATTGTAACCCTAGGCATTATGTAACTAACTTTATTATTAAGCCTAATGTACGTAAGTGTAACCTTAACCCTACTGTAATTAACTTTAACCCTAACCCTAATGTAATTATATGTAGCCATAACCCTAATGTAACTATGTGTAACTCTAGCTTTAATGTAACTATATGTAACCCTAACCCTAATGTAACTAATTTTTACCCTAACCCTTAAGTAACTAACTATAACCCTTACCCTAATGTTACTATGTGTAACCATAGCCCTAATGTAACGATGTGTTACCCTAACCCTAATGTACCTTACTGTAACCCTAACATTTATATAACTAAATATAACCCTAAAACTAATGTAACTATGTGTAATCCTATCCCTTATGTATATGATTGTGACCCTAACCCTTACGTAACTATGTGTAAGCCTAATCCTAATATAACACTAACCCTAATATAAGAATGTGTAACCCTAACTCTAATGTAACTAAGCGTAATCCTCACCCTAATTTAACTATGTGCAACCATAACCTCCATATAAATATACGTAGCTATAACCCTAACCTTAATGTAACTATGTATAACCCTCACCCTTATGTAACTAACTATAGCCCTTACCCTAATGTAGGAATGTGTAACTCTACCCCATATGTAACTATATTTAACCCTAACCCTAATGTAAATAATTTTACCTGAACCCTTATGTAACTATATGTAACCCTTTCCATTTTGTATATAATTGTGACCCTTACCCTAATGTAACCATGCGTAAGCCTAACCCTAATATAACACTAATCCTAAAGTAACAATGTGTAACCCTAATTCTAATGTAACTAAGTGTAATCCTAACCCTAATGTTACTATGCATAACTGTAGCCACAATGTAACTATGCATAACCCTAACCCTAATATAACAATGTGTAGCCATAACCTTAATGCAGGTAATTTTCACCTTAAAAAGTATGCATCTAACAATAACTCTACACTAATGTATATAAATGTAACCGTAAGCCTTATGTAACTAACAGTAACCCTAACCCTAATGTATATAATTGTAACCCTAAGCCTTATGTAACTCACAATAACCCTAACCCTTATGTAATTATGTCAAACCTGACTCTAAATGGATATAATTGTAACCGTAACCCTTATGTAACTAACTATAGCCCTAATCCTAATGTAACGATATGTAACCATAACCGTAAGAAAGGTAATTGTAACCCTAAAAAGTATGTATCTAACAAGAACTCTTCACTAATGTATACAAATGTAACCCTAAGAATTATGTAACTAACAATAAACCTAACCCTAATGTATATAATTGCATCCCTAAGCCTTATGTAACTAACAATAACCCTAACCCTAATATATATAATTGTAACCTTAAGCCTTATGTAACTCACAATAACCCTAATCTTTATGTGATTATCTCAAACCTGACCATTAATGAATATAATTGTAACCCTAACCCTTATGTAACTAACTATAACCCTAACCCTAATGTAACTATGTGTAACCCTTGCCCTTATGTAACTGTATGTAACCCTAAACTTAATTTAACTAAATGTAACCCTAGTCCACATGTAACTAACTAAAACCCTGACCCTAAGGTAACTTTGTGTAACCCTAACCCTAATACAACTTTGTTTAACCCTTTCCCTAATGTAAATATGTGTAACCCTAACCCTAATGTATATAATTGTAACCCTAAGCCTTATAGGATCAACAATAACCCTCACCCCAATGCATATAATTGTGTCCAAAAGCCTTATGTAACTAACAAAACTCTAACACTTATATAACTACGTGTAACCCTAACCGTCATGTATATAATTGTAACCGTAGGCCTTATGTAACTACCTATACTGTTAAGCCTAATGTAACTTATGGTAACCCTAACCCTACGGTAAATAACTATTACCCTAACATTATTGTAACAATGTGCAACCCTAACCCTTATGTAACTAACTATAACCCTAACCCTAAAGTAACTATTGGTAACCTTAACCCTTATGTAACTACCTATAACCCTTACACTATGTAAGTATGTGTAACTCTACCCCATATGTAACTGTATTTAACCCTAACCCTAATGTAACTAATTTTTACCCTAACCCTTATGTAACTATATGCAACCCTTTCCCTTTTGTATATAATTGTGACCCTTACCCGAATGTAACCATGGGAAAGCCTAACCCTAATATAACACAAATCCTAAAGTAACAATGTGTAATCCTAACCCTAATGTAACAATGTGTAACCATAACCGTAATGCAGGTAATTGTAACCCTAAAAAGTATGCATAACAATAACTCTCCACTTATGTATATAAATGCAACCCTAAGCCTTATGTAACTAAAAGTAACCCTAACCCTTTTGTATATAATTGTATCCCTAAGCTTTATGTAGCTAAAAATAATCCCAACCCTTATGTATTTAATTGTAACCCTAAGCCTTATGTAACTCACAATAACACTAACCCCTATGTTATTATGTCACACTTGACCCCTAATGGATATAATTGTAACCCTAACCCGTATGTACCTAACTATAACCCTTACCCTAATGTAACGATGTGTAACCATA
>MJUU01051774.1:4180-16273 GCA_002080025.1 Modiolus philippinarum | reverse complement strand
CTAGAAGTGGTAGGTTGATAATATTAGTCCATTTCTCAATAACTAGAAGTGGTAGGTTGATAATATTTGGTATGTAGGTTGGTCTTGGGTAGTACATGTCAGTCTGGCAGGTGACTTTTGTCCTTGACCTCAATTTCGCGGTCTAGTGGCCACATTAAGTTTTTCTGCTTAAGTCCATTTCTCAATAACTAGAAGTGGCAGGTTGATAATATTTGGTATGTAGGTTGGTCTTGGGTAGTACATGTCAATCTGGCAGGTGACTTTTGTCTTTGACCTCAATTTAACAGTCTAGTGAGCATGTTCACTTTTCTGATTAGTTCACTTAGATTTAACATCAATTTAGAGTCCAGCAGGGACAGGCGAGACATCCTTTAGGGTCATTACTTGTTTTTTTACTATTGGAAATGCTTTTTATCTATGTCAGCCATGGTCCAGGTGAGCGATACAGGCTCTTGAGGGCCTCTTGTTTTTGGATAGTTTAAAATACATTGTGTCGTATCCATTTGTCTACAAATTAATATCAAATGCCCTCTTATGCATAAAAACGACGAGAATACGTCATAATTTCGATTGTTAAATTAATTTTGAATACGATTTTGAACAATCATGGCGTGTGATTAATTTTCGACTCTGACCGAGATACTATATATATAGTCAACATAAACAAACGAACCACCAATCGGCAAGTTTCGGCTGGGTGATATGTGTCTACACTTACCATTTGTGATGCGGTTGCCGGTTTACACACAACTTTTCGGACTGTTTTGCTCCAAGATGTGTAGTTAGAAAAAATCCGGAAAAAATTCGAAAATTTTTTTTTCACGTTCCGTCTACGGAGTTGGTTAACAGTTTACCATATGCCCGAGTGGGTTCTGATTTAAAAGGAGCCAGTCTGTAATGAATGCTTACGTAATAAAGACCGGAGGTAAAATCGGTCGAATTCGTGACCAGTGCAATGTACACTTGGAGTTATTTTCGATCATTGAGATTTCAAATAACAAAAGCCCACCCGTGTAAACTTAGAATAATTAGAACATTCTTGAAATAATACTATGGGTTGAATCTTTTTATTTTGCCAATGTAAACAAAAATTTATACACTTATCTTTAAACTTTCTATTTGATCATTGCACATGATTTTATCGGACCATGACATGTTGTCAGTGTAAATATTGCCTTTACGCATGTATCGGGAAGATCTGACCTGAGGTCGCATACACACGAATTATCCCGAAAATACATTCTTTTTTGCATACCTGCCAACCTCAAATTCTGCTGTGGCGGGTCATGACCCAACATTCAGGTATGTGGTTGCGGGTCATATCGTGCCAAGCCATCATGCCCCTGTTCAAGGATTCTTTGCAATAGTTCCGTACCCTTTATTACAATATATGAGGAGGGCAAGACCTTTCCTGTCAATGTATTGTGGGCATTTTCAGTAGGGTGTTGAATGTTTTTAGTGAAATAAATCAGTTGTTTACTGTTTTCGGGCCATTTGGTGTTTCTGTTCACTTAAATTTTTACATTGTCTCTTAAAAGGAAAATTTAAAGCGCTGTTTGCTGTTATTCTTAGAAATTTTGTTAATTGTGTTGTGGCGGGTCATTTGCGGGTGATGTTCTCATTGGTATGGTGTACGAAGAGGTTCAAAACTACATTTTATAGCCTATGCTCTAATTTTTATAGCATAGGCTGTATTTTTTATCGCATAAGCTATACATATTATAGCCTATGCTGTATGTGATACCGCCTAAGCTACATTTAATATAGCCTATGCTATATTTTCTCAAATAACTGTTGCAGGAATACCATAAGGTTTAAAACTACAATTGGCGCTTAAGCTGCATTTATTGCCTATGCTCTGAAAAATAATTGGTAATAAAGCAATATTGTAATTTTCATATAGGCGTGGTTTACTTGTCAATTAATGTCAGTTTCGTTTCACATCAATTTACTAATTGTAATGGTATCTTGCACAGTAAATGTGTGAAATATTGTGAAATAAATTGGAATTGTTTATTTAACCTAAGTTTATATCAAGTGTTACATCTCATACAGCTTAATGAAAATCAGGCCCGGTAAATGGCTATGGATACACTGGGCAATACACTTTAATTTTGACGGGGAAGGTATTTTCTGAGGGCTGAAAGATTGCTTCAAAAATAATGAGATGCGTATAATTGTACAGATAATTGACAATTAATCGAACAATAAAAATACCTGGAAATTCCTGGGAAACAATAAATATGTACAATGATGACCAAAGAGCATGCATTCACGGGAGGGTGCCAAAGGATCTAACAATGATCTGTGAAAAGGCATTTTCTCGGGCGCGATTCGAGAAAAATATCCCTCGAAATAGGTGTGATGCGGTGATTTCAGTTATTGATATGTAAAAGCCAAAACCAAGAAGGGAAATACCTGATTTTAAAAAAATTAGAAGCCGGCGTGGCTATGCTTATTCAATGATAAATAAAATATTAGAATATTTATGTATTAGCACCAACTGTATACATTTTGGACATTACAAATTTATGTAAACAATTTCTTAAGCGACAAATCTTAAGTACCCATAAGAATCAGTGGCATATATTAAAAAAACAGTTTGGAAGATGGAAAGTTACGAACATATTTCAAGTTTAAACACAATTTTGTTTTTAAAATTATTTAGAAAATATTAAGAATTTTGAACTTAAGAGATCAATTTGTAAACTAAGGATCTCGTCCCATATATTAATGATTGAAACTGGACGTTACTTAAAAGTTGATAAGAATGCTCGTTTTTGTAATAAATGTAACTCTGGACAAATAGAAGATGAGATCCATTTTTTACTTAATAGGCAACGAATAGGTAACAGAGTGATTTCACATCTAGCAACTAATTTCTAGCAATAGATAACACAAAACAACACATAGCAACTCACAAGAGGGGGATAATGTGCAAAGATCGAATAGGCAACGAATAGGTAACAGGGTTCCATCGGAGTATGGAGACGTATGCATGTGTGCTTTGGAGTGATTTCACATCTAGCAACTCATTTCTAGCAATTGATAACACAAAACAACACAAAGAAACTCACAAGAGGGGGATAACGTGCAAAGATCGAATAGGCAACGAATAGGTAACAGGGTTGAATCGGAGCATGGAGACGTATGCATGTGTGTTAATGGAGTGATTTCACATCTGGTAACTCATTTCTAGCAATAGATAACACAAAACAACACATAGCAACTCATAAGAGGGAGATAACGTGTGAAAATCGAATATGCAACGAATAGGTAACAGGGTTCCAGCGGGACAAGGAGACGTATGCATGTGTGCTAATGGAGTGATTTCACATCTAGCAACTCATTTATTATACCAGAAGATACCAATTAACGTAAGCTTTTGTTTGCACACACTCTACTGCAACGACGTGTCCTGTAGAACTGTGTTTTTGTGAATATATTTATCAATCACGTGTTACTGTGACGTCAATGGTATAGAGAATGCACTGCCGCTAGTGTCAAAAATATTATGTATGTTAAACTGAAAACATGCATCCTTTTTAAAACTAAAGTCATTCTAAAATTTCTTATCTAATTCTTTTAAATAAATACGGAAACATAATTTCGTTTTTTTTTCAAGGGGATATTTATCTTCCAATGTTATCACTTTCTTGGTAAGAAATTGTTCCTTCGTCCTCTAGTACTTGCGTGATTTTCTGAAATTCTGAGAGAACAGTATTTGCCAAAAGAAGTCGTTTTCAAACAACGCATCTTCCATTCTGGCAATAATATATGTTATGTGTTTAAAAAAAATCCTAGCTTTTGCCATTTTGTTTAATTTCTTTATAAGCTCTAGTACATGTAGTTGTTTTGCGAAAGTGACTAAACCTTCTTACATTATACGCATGTTCATCTAAGAAATTCTAGTAGGCTTATATATCAAATGGTCAAAAGTTATACAATAGTTTCGATATTTAAGACGTACCCGTTACACGAAATATTAGTTATTTCATAGACGTCAGCCTCTGCTTCTACAGTATTTTTCAAATACGAATGCAGTGTATACTGTAGTGTATTCTCTATAAGAAGAGGGTCTTTCAGAAATTTGTTTTATTTATACATAGCTTTACTATATTTTAAATGGCTGTTTTATTGATCTATATGAATTATTGCTGAAGTTTGTGTTAAACACCAATTAATCAATCAATCAACTTACTAACAAATCAAATAATTAATCAAAAGAATCTATCAATTAAGAGACAAGTTAAGGATGATAAATAAATATCGAATAGGGAATAGGGAATAAGTAAATGGCGAACAGGGAATAGGGAATAGGTAAATTTCGAATAGGGAATAGGAATGAGTAAATGACGAATAGGGAATAGGGAATAAGTAAATAGCGAATAGGGAATAGGGAATAAGTAAATAAGGAATAGGGAATAAGTAAATGACGATAGGGGGTAGGGAATAAGTAAATGGCGAATTGGGAATAGGGAATAGGTAAACATCGAATAGGGAATAGGGAATAAGTAAATGGCGAATAGGGAATAGGAATAGGTAAATATCGAATAGGGAATAGGGAATAAGTAAATGACGAATAGGGAATAGGGAATAAGTAAATAGCGAATAGGGAATAGGGAATAAGTAAATAGCGAATAGGGGATAGGGAATAAGTAAATGACGAATAGGGAATAGGGAATAAGTAAATGGCGAATATGGTATAGAGAATAGGTAAATATCGAATAGGGAATAGGGAATAAGTAAATAGCGAATAGGGAATAGGGAATAAGTAAATGATGAATAGGGAATAAGTAACCAACTTGACGACCGTAACGGTACATATATATCAAAATTTGTTAAAGAACAACCTCCGGGCGTCCGTCCGTCTGTCCTAAACTTTTCATTCAAAGATCTCCTCCTCTGAAACTATTGTCCAATTTGATACTGAACTTTGTCACAATAGTCATTGGCTAGTCCTCTTTTGATTTTGTGTCCAGCAAGTTCGTGCCTTACCAAGGATGACCACCAGGAGGGAATTTTGTTCAACCTTTGAACCTAAGGAAAAAACATATTCAAATATCTTAGAAAGTACTACGCTAATTGGAACCATACCTATTCACAATGGTTTTTAGTTGGTCAACCATACCTGGTCACAATGGATTTAGTTGGTCAATCATACCTGGTCACAATGGTTTTTAGTTGGTCCCTTCTTGAAATATGTCAGTCAAGTCCGCATCACACCACAGATGGCTGCCAGCGGGGAACATATAGTAGACCCGCTTGAAAAGCATTCAAAGATCTCCTCTGAAGTCATAGAGCCAAATTGTACCAAATATGGTTACAATAGTGATTGGATGGTCCACTCTACAAATATATCCGACAAGTCCCCATCGCATCCAAGATGCCACCAGCGATGAATATAGTTTAACCTTGGACTACTGGATTCGTAAATACCCTTGGGGACTAACAGTCCTCCAGCAGAGTCATCGACCCAGTGGTAATAAATAACAAAACATCGAGTCTACTGTTAATTTATTTCTGCATATGGTCGTTTCGACAACTTATGTTTCTTCAGTGAATATAGAAGCAAAGCATTTTAAATCCAGAAACTGAAAGGTGTAGAGAACAAAATTAGTGTAGTCTCTTACCTAGGTTCTCTCATGAAAATAAGAATTAAACTTGTCATTTTCCTTGTATCAGAATACATTAAAACAACATTTTTTTTTAAAGAAAAGTGATTTTATCATTTTGTGGAAATCTTCTCCTTGTTGTATAAGCACTGTATTCTATTTTTAGCTCACCTGACCCGAAGGGTCATGTGAGCTATTGCCATCACTTGGCGTCCGTCGTCCGTCCGTCCGTCCGTCCGTCGTAAACTTTTTCAAAAATCTTCTCCTCTGAAACCACTGAACCAATTTTAACCAAACTTGGCCTGAATCATCACCAGGATATCCTCTTTCAAAATTATATCCGATGAGTTCGAGGATCAAACAACATGGCTGCCGTTACTAAAAATAGCACATAGGGGTAAATTGCTGTTTTTGGCAAATAACTCGAAAACTGTTACAGATATCAAAAATCTGACACGTTGTAAAAGTGATCAGCATGGCAAGATCTACCCGCCCTGCAATTTTGAAGAAAATCTGATCACCAGTTTTGGAGTTATTGCCCTTTTTCCGGAAATTTTTCAAAATTTTAATATTTTTTATTTTTTTATCAAAGAAACTATAGCAGATAGAGGTCAACTTTGTTCAGCATATCAAGATCTACCCACCCTGAAATTTTGGAGAAAATCACAAAACCCTTATAGGAGTTATTGCCCTTTTTTTCACAGAATTTTAAAAATTTTCATATTTTTTGTCTTTTATTTCCAAAACTTTAGAAGATAAAGGTTAAGTGTGATTTGATAAAATGTTTGCCATGCTGTGGTGACTTCAAATGTGGTGTTGAAAATCGATCGTTGACAGCCATTTTCAAAATGGTCGCCAAAAAAGGCGGGAAAATTCAACATTGTTCAATTTCAATAAGATTTGGTTTCCAAATAGATATCGATGTTGCGACTTCAAAATTAGTGTTGAAAATTGTTTGTTGACCGCCATTTTCAAAATGGCTGCCAAGAAAGGCGGGAAAAATCAACGTTGTCCGATTTCAATGAAATTTGGTTTCCAAATAGGTATTGATGTCGCAATTTCAAAACCGATGTTAAAAATTGTTCGTCGAATGCCATTTTCAAAATGGCCGCCAAAAAAGGCGGGAAAATTCAACATTGTCCGATTTCAATGAAATTTGGTTTCCAAATAGATATTGATGTTGCGACTTCAAAAACTGATGTTGAAAATTGTTCGTTGGACGCCATTTTCAAAATGGCCGCCAAAAAGGCGGGAAAATTCAACATTGTCCAATTTCAATGAAATTTGGTTTCCAAATAGATATTGATGTTGTGACTTCAAAACTGATGTTAAAAATTGTCATTTTGTCAAAAAAGCCAAACAAAGAAATATAGTAAAACATGATCAGACTTAATACAGTTCGAGATATTGGTGGTGTTCCAGCTAGCAAAGTTTGAGAGACTGAGGTTCAACTGTATAACTTACAATGTAAGCTTGATTGTCGTATTGTGCTTCATAGTTCTCTTCACAATATACATGATATAAGAAATATATTTAAACTAGATTATAATGGGGAACCCCTGCCAAAATTTTTTTATGGAAAGGGGGACTCGGAATGTTTTGATTTCAGCAATATGCATTATCTGAATTATAAGGTGAACCCCTGCCCAAATTTTTTTTGAATGATGGTCTGATATGGGTTGTAATGGATAGTGGGCATTAAATTGCCGATGAAACTGCTGGATCTACTTGCCCAATTGGAACCATACTTGGTGACAACTGTCCATAGTCGATACCTATCGATGAATGTGTCTGGTAAGTCTGCATGTATTCCAATATGGCCGCCAGCGGGACCATTGTTTAACATTGCACCCTATGTGGAAAACACGTTCAAAGATTTTCTTCTTTGAAACTTCTAGAAAATGAGACACTTTAACATTGGGTTACTTTTGGGCTGCAGTTTATGCCAGTCATGGATCAGGTGAGCTATACAGGCTCTTTAGAGTCTCTAGTTCATATTGAAATATTTGTGAAGGTACAGTGTCTAGGTCATTCCTGCATCACTATATTTTTTTGAGTAATGGAAAAGAACTTGGAAACTGCTTGTATAAAATACCTCCCACAAAATAACTTAGAATATAACTTTTTTTGAAACTTGTATTTAAAATCATGTTTAGAAAAAAAAATAAAATGTAGTTTTTACTAGTTATAGCTGAAGAAGTTAATATTGATGATCATTTTAGTAATGATGGTAACATTCTTTTAAGGTTGACAACACCTGAAATGCTAGAAAAATGAAAGTGGTCGAAGACAAGATATGTCTTATGATGGTCTTAAGACCTAACTCTGTCCTAAGTTATATCTTAAGACGAGAATGAACTGAAGACCATATATCTTACATATAGCTAAGACTGATCTTAGCAGATTTACACCAATAAGCCCAGTGACTAGAAACTACCATCTTAAGTAAGCTTAAGAAACAAGAAAAATCTCACGAGAAGATAAATATAGAACAGTAGTGTTTTAAGTACGGAAGCAGAGGGGACATGTGAATTTTTTTATATCGTGGGCACGAGATACTAATTCGTTCCCACGACATACTAAGTCGTGGTCAAGAGATAGCTATGTCGTGGCCACGAGATAGCTATGTCGTGGCTACGAGATAGCTACATGTATATCGTTCCCTCGAGATAGCTATGTCGTTTCCCAGGAGATGCTATCTCGTTCCCACGACATACTAAGGCGTGGCCACGAGAAAGCCATGTCGATCCCACGAGATGCTATCTCGTTCTCACGACTTACTAAGTCGTGGCCACGAGATATTATCTCGTTCCAACGACATAATTAGTCGTGGTCATGAGATACTAAGTAATGGCCACGAGATAGCTACATGTAGGTCGTGGCCACGTTATACTAACTCGTTCCCACGACATACTATGTCGTGGCCATGAGATACTATCTCGTTCCGACGACATTCTAAGTCGTGACCACAAGAAAGCTATGAGTATGAGCAAAGCTTGTTGTTGAAGGCTTCATAGTGTATGAGTATCTCGTGGTCACGACTTAGTATGTCGTGGGAATGAACTAGTATCTCGTGGCCACGACATAACTATCTCGCATAACTTTCTCGTAGCCACGACTTGGTATGTAGTGGCCACGAGATGGAAAAAATTCACATGTCCCCCCATGCTTCCGTATTCCGTATTTAGGAATGTAACTAGAAACAAGCGTTGGCCTCACGTAAAAATAAATATCTTGAGAACATAACTGTAGTAGCTTGTTTATCATCTGACTTCATGTAATACCTGTCAATACCCATTTCAGAATGGTCAAGACTTGTCGATAATTGTACGCAAAAATATTATCCCTTTATGGGACGATCATTTGATTTTCAGGGGAAGGCTTGGGCGATGTTGTCTAGAAAATTTATTTATTTTCACGAAACGGAAGAAAAAGGCCTTGCAACTACAATAGATTCATGAAACTGATGCACATATTGTTGTTATCCCTATGAAATTCATACCTCTCTGGCGGTTTTGTCTGATTTTGTGTTTTTGGCCTATTGTAAAAGAAATTGGACTCTGATTGAAAAAAAAAATGAGAAGATACAATGCAACTTTATGTTTGTACATCATTATACAAATTTCCAAGGTTTGATGAAAACTTTTTATTAATTTTTTTATGTTTTTCGGCCCTTTTCACTTCTTGTAACTAGCTATCTCAAATGAAATAAACGCATGAAAATGTATAGCAAAAATACTTTTACATACTGGTGTAGTAATATACATACTGGTGTAAATCTTGTGCATGTAAATGGGCATTTAGGTGCAAATTGTTTTCATAAAATGGCTTTTTCTAACCCAACCCCTATTTTGTGAAAATTTGACATGAATCCAACAGCCAATTAGGGCATTAATCAATTTGAGATTACTCTGAAACTACTGGATAGAAATGAATAATTTTTTGACAAAATTTAAAGATGAACATCAATTTTGTTAATTCATTGCTATTGTACATAAAATATACACGGCCAGGGGCCGGTAACAAGGAAACATTTTAAGAATTATTGTAAGTGGAGATTTAAAAGGAAGATAAGGGAACGTTAAGATATTATTAGAGTGTAACTAGAAGCTCTATCAGGTCCATCGTAGACCATTTTTATCTCCCTCTTTAGTTCTGTCCTAATTGTTTTCAAGTTACCGCATATTAATAGTATTCCGGCAGTCCCGAATGACATTTTACACTTAGGAATTATAATTTCCCCTTTTCGTTTGCAACAGCAACAAAAAGTAATGTTGGTTGAAACATACCAAGAAAGTATAAGTAGTACGTTTGTTTCCGCTTTAGGTGTAACACAACTAAGTTCGTCTCCCATTGACATGAAAGTAAGAATCAGCGAAAAATACTAGTTTTCGAACTTTCCTCTGCAGGCGCGGATCCAGAAAATTTGAAAAGGGGGGGGGGTCCAATTGAGAAGTGAAGAGAAAATTCGCCAAGCGGAGGGAGGCGCGAATTTTTTTGGGGTATCTCTTAGTAAAATATTAGGATTTTCATTAAAAAATATATGATTGTCCAAAAAAGGGGGTTAAAGGGGGTTTCAACCCCCCAACCCCCCCCCCTTTTGGATCCACCAATGGACTCTGTACTCATTCATTGTTTTACAAAATCCCTAAATTTATTACGTAACAGAAATTTTGAGAGATAAATTTGGTTTCACAAACGATTTTGTCATAAAATCAATTATATTTTAACAAACTGGATCGAACTAGAACGTTAGTAGTGTCATAAAGACAGTTCTGCCACAATCATGCAAAATCCTGCATAAAAATCCCTACCTCGAGGGCAAAATGCAAACAGAAGGCATTCCTATTGAGCATAGGGTAAATACAAGAATTATGTCACACAATGGATTCGTCTCCCAAGATGATGACTTTATCAGCGAAGATGCCTTCCAGGAAAAGATGAAGGATCAGAATCAGGAATCCACCACATGGAAGGATTTGCCTACTGAAGTGATCTATAAGATCATAGAGGTGGTAGAAGTGGATGGAAAATTTGGCAAAAGCAGGATTCTCACTCTGAAAAATCGAGAAGGNAGGAAAAAGGTAGTTTAGGAGTTTCAATATCAAAATACCAAAGTAACTGTAAATTTAATTTCTGCATTTAATTGATTTATTAACAGTTTAAGGTTAAAGACGACTTATTGCGTGATATCCATGGAATAGAATTGTTTAATAAACATGGTACAAAGGGAACACAGCTGGCATGCCAATACTCCAGAGAATTAAGGATAATTCAAAATATGTATCGTCTGTTGTTGGCGCTATTATGATTAATCGTGGTTATACAGTAGAACTTCGATGGCTCGAACTGCAATAACTCGAACACCATGGATACCTCGAACCCTTTTTGAGGTCCCTTTGTTCAAGTTTCAACATAGTTTGACCTCGATTTCTCGAACACTCCTGTAACTCGAACTGTATTCATTGGTCCCTTGGGTGTTCGGGCCATCGAAGTTTGACTGTATATAAATGGTAGCACATCTGGCACTGGGTTCAAGCCATTCATACATCCCCAACCCACAAACAATGCATACAACACCAACACCTATACATAGCACGTGCATAACATGAGAACATATGTATATTATATAGATAACAATATCGCTAGTCGTTATTTTGGAGTGAAAAAGGAAAAGAAAGCATTTTACATATGATGAAAAACAGTTAGAAATGTATATATACATATCTAAACACACACATAAGTCTTAACAGATATCATTGCTGTATGACAGCATAATGACTGCGACAGAGAATGTATTGATTAACACTTGACACGTTACGTATCCATTACCATATTTGGAGACATTGATACACAGTAGTAATTCGATTTAGTACAGTAGTAATCGTAGTAAGAAATGTAAACAAGACAATAAATAAATATAAATTGTTTATTAAGACAATTAGACGAGTCTAACTCTTGATTGCTTGCACAGCAGCCGCTGCAGCATACAAACTGACAGTTGAAGGGCCAGCAATGTCCATCTCGTTGATGCTAATTAATGGTTTTTGCAGCGGGTTTTGAAGAAAAGTAGGATTCGATGCGTAGATGACGTGCATAGCTTGCATTTTTATTATGTATGACTGGAGAGCAAACTCAGTATTCGTGGTAACAATATATCCTGCATTGTTTTTCAAGAAAATTTTACCATCAATTGTCTAGTATGTATTGTCAATAAATCCTTGAGATTTAAGCTTACGGGCTTTGAATGCAATTGTGTTACACCTTTTTTAGAGGTCCTCGTTGATCATTACATTGGTGTGTTCGGTCTCTTTCAATGCTTTCCTACACTTTAAGATCCTTCGTTTAACCATCGAATCCTTAACTCTTACTTTTATCTGACGTGTTGTGCTTTACGACCCGGCTTTACATCACGTACAAGTTTTCCAACGCGATGGGTACGAATAGTACCACCTTCTTTGTAATCTTCATCTATACT
>MJUU01051773.1:87881-108481 GCA_002080025.1 Modiolus philippinarum | reverse complement strand
TAAAAACAAATAAGATGTTGGGGTTTTCATCGGTACTCACTCTAATTCTTATTTTAAAGCAAAACAAGTACCATGGATTCTCTTAAACAAAGTGAAAGGGAATGCAGACTGTTAGTTAAATGAATAAATAAAATGTCTATAAATTCAGTCAACGTGGAAACTTGTTCATCTCCCCGGATTTGCGAATATTTACGCTAATGCAGGGCCTAAAAAATCAAATATAACGGTCTATCGTAGGAACCCAACGGGGTTAGAATTAGAGAAATGAATATCGAGATTGCCTTCCCACCGAGGGATTTGGCTGCTCTTCGAATGTACAGATATTACAGACAAATTTCACTGCCCGCGCCATCTCTGTGGGAGACCCAAGGGATGTAAAATAGAGTGAGCTGCAAATTTATTTTGACACGTAATATGAGAGTTAAGTATATTAATTAACCGAAATTTGAACATGGAATTGGTGGTGTAATGGTTAGCGTGGCAGACTCTCAACCCTTAGTACCTTGACAGAGGGGGTTCGAATCCCACTGGAATCAACAAAAAAATTAATATTTAATATTAAAAGACTTAGACTTTGGCTTTGGTTTGGTAGAAAAATACATTACAGGCAGATGACTCAAGCCTAAATGATTAATTTCATTTTTTTTAAACAGAAGTACCCAAAATTGCAGTTAATTTATCTTCTGCATATGGCCATTTCGACAAAAAGTCTCATCAGTGCAGACAGTATCAAAACAATTAGAAAACCGAATAAAAACGAAAAATTTCTGAGTGTCATTTTCCAAAAAAATTGAAATAGCCCCCATTTTGATGGGATGCTCAGCATAGATCGGTCCATAACATACCATAAAAACGAAGCACAAATAAGATGTTTGGGTTTTCATCGGTACTCACTCTAATTCTTATTTTAAAGCAAAACAAGTACCATGGATTCTCTTAAACAAAGTGAAAGGGAATGCAGACTGTTAGTTAAATGAATAAATAAAATGTCTATAAATTCAGTCAACGTGGAAACTTGTTCATCTCCCCGGATTTGCGAATATTTACGCTAATGCAGGGCCTAAAAAATCAAATATAACGGTCTATGGTAGGAACCCAACGGGGTTAGAATTAGAGAAATGAATATCGAGATTGCCTTCCCACCGAGGGATTTGGCTGCTCTTCGAATGCACAGATATTACAGACAAATTACACTGCCCACGCCATCTCTGTGGGAGACCCAAGGGATGTAAAATAGAGTGAGCTGCAAATTTATTTTGACACGTAATATGAGAGTTAAGTATATTAATTAACCGAAATTTTAACATGGAATTGGTGGTGTAATGGTTAGCGTGGCAGACTCTCAACCCTTAGTACCTTGACAGAGGGGGTTCGAATCCCACTGGAATCAACAAAAAATTAATATTTAATATTAAAAGACTTAGACTTAGACTTTGGCTTTGGTTTGGTAGAAAAATACATTACAGGCAGATGACTCAAGCCTAAATGATTAATTTCATTTTTTTTNAAACAGAAGTACCCAAAATTGCAGTTAATTTATCTTCTGCATATGGCCATTTCGACAACAAGTCTCATCAGTGCAGATAGTATCAAAACAATTGGAAAACCGAATAAAAACGAAAAATTTCTGAGTGTCATTTTCCAAAAAATTGAAATAGCCCCCATTTTGATGGGATGCTCAGCATAGATCGGTCCATAACATACCATAAAAACGAAGCACAAATAAGATGTTGGGGTTTTCATCAGTACTCACTATAATTCTTATTTTAAAGCAAAACAAGTACCATGGATTCTCTTAAACAAAGTGAAAGGGAATGCAGACTGTTAGTTAAATGAATAAATAAACTGTCTATAAATTCAGTCAACGTGGAAACTTGTTCATCTCCCCGGATTTGCGAATATTTACGCTAATGCAGGGCCTAAAAAATCAAATATAACGGTCTATGGTAGGAACCCAACGGGGTTAGAATTAGAGAAATGAATATCGAGATTGCCTTCCCACCGAAGGATTAAGCTGCTCTTCGAATGCACAGATATTACAGACAAATTACACTGCCCAGTGCCCATTTTGTTGTCGAAATGGCCATATGCAGAAGATAAATTAACTGCAATTTTGGGTACTTCTGTTTAAAAAAATGAAATTAATCATTTAGGCTTGAGTCATCTGCCTGTAATGTATTTTACTACCAAACCAAAGCCAAAGTCTAAGTCTAAGTCTTTTAATATTAAATATTAATTTTTTGTTGATTCCAGTGGGATTCGAACCCCCTCTGTCAAGGTACTAAGGGTTGAGAGTCTGCCACACTAACCATTACACCACCAATTCCATGTTCAAATTTCGGTTAATTAATATACTTAACTCTCATATTACGTGTCAAAATAAATGTTGACCTGTTGATGTTTTTCTCCCTACTGGTTGTTTACAAGTGAATACATTTTGCACCTATTTAAAAATAAAGTTGTGTCTGAATATTGAATCAAATTACCGCAAAACTTAATTGATCCCCACTATTCCCGTCAACCTCTGATTAGAGTATCTCGTCAACTTATAATTATTGGTTTGCCATTTTGATCATTTTCAGAGCTAAATAAATCATTTGGTTCCTATAATCATATACAAACGTTAAATTCTGTATAAAATCATATTTTTAAATATTTCCGTCGTGCGGCGCATACTTTAAAATCTCATAGACTTTAAAATCTCATAAATATGTCAACCCCCATATGAAATCTGCAACCAGAAACGGAACTTGCAATTTTCATAGACTTTAAAATCTCATACGACACCGTACTTATGTTTTACAAGACCCCTATTATACCACGTCATTTGCGTTCAAAATGGCCAATCAGGGTTTTAATTAGGACTACTTCCGTTTGCGCATGCAAAGCCAATCACTTCAACTTCTGGTCACGTGACTTCCGGTGATGTTTTATCAGTCTACGTCACTTCCGGTGATATCATATCCGGAACCACCTCAGCATTACCACGTCAAATATGCGGTTAAAATCTCCTATATACTTGTTACAAGTTTCTATGAAGATGTATATAGTCTTTTTATGCCAATTCTGTTACACCTACAATACATTAGTATACGCTTCATGGGATTTCTGAACAGAATTTAAGATTCCAAATATAGGGGTGTTTCTGTGAACTATAAATCAAAAAAAAATTATTTGAAAGTTTTCAAACCAAGTTTATAACAAATGATGCACATTATATATGTACAAAAGAGGTATACAGAACATATCATAAAATATTTCAAAGCAATGGCAGCTAGCACAATGCATACGTTATCTTGTAATTTTGTGTATGATGACGTTTCTGCATCCTTGGGTCAAAAAGACATGGATGTAGTATAGTCCGACATATAGCAATGAATCCGATCAAAGTACTCAATCGGAACAATAACATAATGATACTTCTCAAACTATCAAACAACGGCAGTAGAATACCGAAGGAACAAAGGGGTGAAATTCACAAAAATCGAAGTCCAAAGACAGGGCAAAAACGAGAACACAGAAAACAATGACGTTAGACAGAAAAACAATGACGCCAGACAGACACAAAGCACAGAACCAGAAACCACAACATTCAGAACAAAGGCACTCACAGTGTGAACTCCAGTGAAACTGAGAGTGACATCAGGTGCTCCGGAAGGGTAAGCATGTCCTGCTCTGTTAACAGCACCCGTCACACTGTGAGTGATTCAATCCGGGAAAATGTCAAAGTCGGTAGTCAAATCCGGGAAGACGTGAATCTAGCTGAAAATGTCCACTTTCATTTGGAATATTGACACGTCATATCTTTCAATGATGCTATGGTGACGGCCATAGAATTTCTTGAGGGATGAAATTGACAAAGGTTGAACAAATCCCTGACTAAGCAGCTTTTGGGACAGTGTTCTTGCTCTGTTCAAAAAATCACTGTACAAACTACAAGCTCGACAGTAACCAATCAACTGTGAAATGTACACTCCATAGGCTGGAGAGGTAGGTATATTGCTGCTAAGAAAGGGAAAGTTCACAATGGGGAAATTAAAATCATCACGCTTGTCATATATCATCAAACGGACATTTTCAGCTAGATTCCCATCTTCCCGGATTTGACGTTACCGGTTTTAGCTTTACCCTGGGTTTACCCAATGTCAGTGTGACGGATGCTGAATACAGAGCAGGTCATGCTTACTATTCCGGAGCACTTGACGTCACCCTGGTTTTTTTTACACTGTTAGTCCTTTGGTTTTGTGCTAATTTTTGGTTTGCGTTTGTAGTGTTTGTGTGTTTTGTGGGCATGTAGTGTACTTGGTCTTCAATCTTCTGGTTATCTTGCATTTGCCCTGTCTCTGGACTTTGATTTGTGTAATCTTGTGGTTTGTTCCTTTGGTATTCTATTGCCGTTTTATATGAATTCCACACATAATCTTGTGAATTAAGAATTCCACAGCAAGTTTTCCGAAATGTGAGGTAATAAATGGAGAGTTTTTGAACACTACTAACCTTTACCTGGGAATGTTCTTTGAAATTTGATAGAAAATGACAAATGTGACCTTGGATGTATTTTTAAGGTAGTGCTATATAATTTGTATAGACAAAAATAGGAAAAATCAGTTTTCTGCACGTATTATTTAAATAAGTTCGGTGACCCCATTTTTTTCATGCAAATCGATGGCAAGGATATTACCTAACTATCTACCTAATTTATATAAAAAATTTATCTGATGTAACTAAAATAAATCGAAATTTTGTTAAAAATGACTGAATTTTCCTACTATTTCTAATAGATGATTTTACATGACAGTTTCACATTTATATGGGCGTTGGCCCCCATTTTTTTTTATTTTTGTATGATCTTATAACAAAGTATAAGTCATGAAAATATAAGAAAATTTTATCTGACAGTTTTTAGACCCCCGTATTACCTTAAGTGAATTTCACAATACAAACTATTAGGCCGTGGGCTGAAATCACTTTCCTTGCCCCCCCCCCCCCCCCACACACACACACACACTTATGATCCAGACCGATTTTTTTCAGTCCTTTTATATCCCTTCTGCAAAATAAAACATGTTAACACGAATATAACCTGCACGCATAGACAGTTTAGGGCCACTTTTATACTACAACCTACAAAATTCTTGTATTTTAGTTTTATTCTTAATTTTATCTTTTAAGCCCCATAATTGTTATGTAGATAAGTTAGATGTACTAAAATTTGGTATCAAATTTTAGCTTATTTAATATTCTTTACAATGAACCCAAGTTTGGGCACATGACGCTATTTTTGTGATCTGGGGATGCAAAAAATATACCCCTCCCCTGCCAAAAACAGCAAAAATGACGATTTTTAAGCTTTCAATTCCTTTCAGATAAATAAATCTCATCATTTGATCTAGTTTTTATGTCCAATTTATCTGTTATGATACAATGTTGAAAAGTAAGACCATTAATGTCCTCAAAATTGTGATTTTCGGTATAAATTTTTTGAAAAATCGAAATTTTCGGAATTTTAGATGTTTTCACAATGTCGTCTGTCTTACTTCTGGATCGTATAAATTTGAATATATATCTAATAATTGCCAATGCAGAAATAATTTCTGATATGTATGTAACAAATTACGCGAAAAAAAAATTAAAGTCAGCCTTATTTTGGAATCAGAAATGCCAAAATTAGCACCCGTCCCCCCTAAAATTAAGAGAAAATTTAATATATTCAGGCTCTAAATGATAAAAAGATAATGTCTAATGAAAATTGTTTTGTGTATTTCACTAAAGCTGACATGCAGAAGCCCATTTTAGTAGATTCAAACTTTTTAAGGGGTCTTTTTTGGCCCATCTGCTCGAAATTTTATGAAAAATGTGAGTTTTCCGTTTTTAAGAATTATTGATAATTTGACTTAGAGATGTAAAAACTTCAGGAATTTGGTATCAAACGTAAAAATGTTGATAAAATATTGTTTCACTATGTCTAAGCTATTAGAAAGTATCCTTTTGAACAATTGTGACTAACTAAACTCTCATATATTGCAAAAATATTACCCCCCCCAAAAAAAAAAAAAAAAAAAAAAAAAAATTAACACAATTTATTTCATTTTATTCAGCTTGAAAAGCCCGGACATTGTAAAAAAAAAAGTCCAATAATATAACATTTCAAACACAAAAATGCACAGAGTCTCCCATATATAACAAATAAGATTATGCGCGTGGTTTATGGGCAGTTTTACAACAAGTAAACTTTGAATTTTGTAACATTCCGAAATCCTGATAATTCCCATTTTTCACGAAAATCGCCCAAAATATTCAATTTTACCCATATTTTCTGTGTTAAGATTGCGTATTACGATATATCAAATGCATTTTTCAAAAGAAAGTAAAAATATAAGTATGTTTTGTTCATATATATGTACAGACAGACATATTTTTGCATTGTTTTAACATCATTTTCTTGGGGTAGGGGTAAAATTTTCGGTATTTAGAGTTACATTGAATACCCCTGGTTTTTCTACACATTGTTTTAAGATAACGTGTATATCTCCAAAAACAATGAATTGGCATACTTGCAGATAAATCCTCCAGAGTTGCCACATATAACTATTGAAAAGTGAATTTTGGACAAAACTGAAATGCTGAAAATTCCGATTTTTCATAAATTTTGTACCAAATATTGAGTTTAATCTGAAAAGTGGGACTTAAAATGACAAATCATTATTAGATTAATGCAACATCTTTATATCCAATGCAGATTTTGCGGGTTTTGATTATTTTTATGCGAATATAGACAGAAAAAGACCACTTAGGGTGAATTTGTTGGGGTAGGGGTAAGACTTTAGTATTTAGAGTCAAATTAAACACTCTTTGCTTTTCTAAACAATGTTTTAAGACAACTAATGTATCGAACAGAACAACTAATTGGCATATCCACCAACACATCCTCCAGATTTGACATATATCACGACTAAACAGTGAGGATTGGACAAATTTGAAATACAGAAAATCCCCATTTTTCATCAGTTTGGGGCAAAATATTGAGTTTAAATAAACACATGGCTGTTAAAATACCAAATCATAATGTTATTCATGCAACTATGTCATATATAACACACATTTTTCGTGTTCTGATTATTTTTATACCAACAAGGCATAAAATTGATCTTTTTAAGGAAAATTAATTGGCATATCTGCAGATATATCCTTCAGAATTACCATATATAACGGGTTAACATTGAACTTTGACCAAATCTGAATTGTTTTAAATTCCCATTTTTCCTCAATTTGGGAACAATGTTAAGTTTAAGTTAATAAATGGCTGTTACAATATAAAATGGTGATGTAATTAATGCAATATTGTCATACTGAACACAGATACAATTTTAAGGGAAAATTTGTTGGGGTAGGGGTAATATTTGCGATATTTAGATTCACATAAAACACTCCTTATTTTTCTAAACAATGTTTTAAGACAACTAATGAATCGCTTAGATCAATTAGATGGCAAATCTTCAAATAAATCCTCCGGGTTTGACATATTTAACGATTGAATACTGGACTTTGGATAAATCTAAAATGTTAAAAATTCCCATTTTTCAATACTTTTGGGATAAATATTGAGTTTAAGTCGACAAACGTCTGTGCAGATAGCAAATCATGAAGTAATTCATGTATACTTGTCATATACAACACACATTTTGCGTGTTCTGGTCATTTTTATGCGAACATAGAGAAAAAATTGACAATTTTAGGGAAAATTTGTTGGGGTAGTGGTAAGATTTTCGATATTCAGAGTCACATTAAACGCTTCTTGTTTTTCTAAGCATTTTTTTTAAACAACTTATATCCCTTAGAACAATTAATTGGCATATCTGCAGATATATCCTCCAGAATGTATAACGATTTAACAGTGAACTTTGGATAAATCTGACATGTAGAGAATGACCATTTTTCATAAATTTCGGGCAAGATATTGAGTCTAAGTCAACAAATGGCAGTTAAAATACGAAATCACAATATAATTCATGCAATCTTGTCATTTACAACACACAATTTTCCGTGGTCTGGTAATTTTTATGCGAACATAGACAACAAATTGAAAATTTTATAGTAAATTTGTTGGGGTAGGGGTAAGTTTTATGGATGTAGGAGGTTTATACTGCTTCAAAATTGCCATAATTTGTACCAGTTGTAAAGAAGACATTATGTTCTTCCATTTTATTCCATCTTATCATGAATTTGAACCATTCATAGATAAGATGAGACAAAAAAAAAGGGACAAGACTTTGTCGAAAATATTCAAAGATGTGTTTTATTTGTCTACTTACAAGTGATAGTTTGGTCATTCAAAACATATTTACATTATGTTAACATACTTAATTTTCAAGAAAGGATATTAAAAGACTAAAAACAATTCCAAGAATTATAAAATAAAAAACATACTGGTTTCTAAGGACCGTTGAACTTACACGATTCTGAGAAAAATCTTAAAATTTATGTCAACATTTCGAAGGGGTAGGGGTAAGATTTTTCAATTTTTATAACGTATTAGGTATAGAAATGGTACTTATGTGGAATATTTGTAAAGCTTATACCATAGGCTATCATTCTATTCCATTTTTCATAACTGAGAGGCACCAATCAACAATTTGAAGCAATTGAAAGAAAGACTTTGATCAAAAACGAAATTTTCCAAAATTTCGTTGGGTGGGTCTAAAANGGGGGGGTGCACGAGGGGTTCTTCCAGCCCATGGACTATATCTTGTTACCTGTGACAAGTACTTGTTATGATAATTCGCCCAAAACTTCAATATGCGTTGCTTTTGTAGGAGTATATACAGCATTTTTGTTACTTGTTACTTATTATTTATCCCGTTATTCTTTCGTATTTTTCTTTTTCCATGATAAATATACTCAAGTACTTCATATTAGCATTCATTTTCTATATTTCAAGTGAGCATTCAATGTAATCAGTATTTCACGAAAGGATGTGGAGTAAATGAACATGAGACCATAACACATATGTTAAATCTAACTGCAATTAATTTTAATGAGGTGTATGGCCATGTTCAAAATGCATAAAACCAAACGAAATCTTAATTATCAGTAATATCAAATAAAAAAGCTAACGACAAACTACGATGGAGGGAGTTAAACCTTAGGTTTTAGAATTTATATTAACGTTTTCTAACTCATGTCATGTGATAATGTTTGAACATTTTTTAATCTGTTAGATTTGATTTTATTTAGATACATCTTATATACTTATATACTTAGAAAAGCTTAACAATCGTCATGCAGTTCAACAGACAGTCGGCAGTGCAATGGGTACGAATTGTGCTCTTATTTTCGTCGAAATGTTTTTGTACACTTACTTTAAGGGAGCTAGAACCTTAAATCCCCCTACATATATATTGATGATGTCTTGTAGCAGTATAATAGTACAGTTGCCTACCCTATTCCATTAATATATCAACCAGAACTTGAAATAAAGGAGACTACAGACACAGACCGGTCTGTTTCGTTTATAGATTTACATCTGGAGTTTTACGACAGTGGCAAACTCAGCACACAAATTTATGACAAAAGAGACGATTTCAAGTATGGCATTGTAAAATTTCCAAACTTCAACAGCAATATTCCGTATACCCCACCATATGGAGGATATATTTCTCAATTAATCCGTTAGAGCATGTTGTCACTATAAATATTTTGCAACGACGCAGATGTTTACTTTGTAAGCTTTTAAATCAGGGCTTCCATTAATGCAGGTTAATAATATTTTGCAAGACATTTATTTGACGATATCAAGATTTGATCGATAAATATTCAATTTTAATTTTTAGTTTTATTGAAGACGATTTTGTTTAAGTTTTGGCTTCTTCTAGTGAGGGTTGCCTATGGATGACCTGTGCACCGAATGACAAAAAACGTTCTACCTGTATGATGATGGTAGGCAAATTTTGACATCTAAGACAATTAAACACAGAAAATATAAATAGTCATCATATAAGCAAGGGGTTGATGCATCATTTGACCTGGTTTAACCCACCATTTTATTTATAAAATGCCCGTTCGAAATCGGGAATATAACGGCTTGCATAAAATCTTCTGTGTTGGGTTGTGTGTTCTCGATATAGTAGTATGTCTTACGGATTTTTCTTACTGGTCTCTCCCTCGGACTTTGGTTGTCAGCTTTATCGGTTCATTAAGATATAAATCGCAGGTATAGTGATATAATCATTTTTGCAAGACAGTTATCGAATTGATAAATTATTATTGGAACACCCCCACACCCCCTCACCCCAACCCCCCAAAAAAAGCAAAACAAAACTTCACATAGCTAATGTCTTTTTTAAGATTGTGTGGACAACAAGATATCTGATGGAGGTTTACGAAAATTAGGCAAAGAATTTACAGAGGATGCTTACAGTAAGTAGCTAAAATATATATAGACCATTTTTTTTCAGTTAACAAAGGACTTTCCTCAGTATCTTCAAAAAATATTTTTTATTAAGGCAAATGATGATAACACATCTAATCAATATCTAGTAAATAAATATAAATTGTCACTTTTTTCTTCACACAGGTAAATACTAATAAGGAATCTATGAAATTAGCAGTGTACAAAGAATGTCAATATTTTTATCTGTGCCCCCTTGTAATTGCGTACAAAAATGATGATGCCCAGAAAATAATGTCAGATAAAGCATAGTGAAAATCGATAAAAAATGTATGTTCTTATAGAGATAAAGATTATTTTCTGCGTTCACGTATTCCAGCGACTGATTGGTTGGTCTCACTTGGGTAGTCAGTGTGGTCAGTTAAAAAATAAACAAATGAAACAAAGTACCATTTTAAATGAATACTCTTCTCTACTCTATGACATGAGTGAAAAAATAGGCGGTGAGAATGCACAAACGAAGACATCAACAATGTCCATGTCCACGAATAAGTAAAAGTTGAAAATACACAGAGTCATCAGACGAGTATATACTGGTTGACCTACATTAAAATAGGGAAAGTGTCCGAGAAAATTGAGCAGTATTTGTGTGTCATCCAAAAGGGAAGCTTTAATGCTTTGTCTTTTTATCCCTGCACTTTCGAAGAAAGTTCGGCGATAATGTTTTACCCTCCGTCTGTCCGTCCGTCCGTCCGTCACACTTTTCTTGTGACTCAAACTCCTCCTACTTTTTTGGATTTAGGGATTTAATTTTGCTGTAGAATTGTTGCATATAGACTGTAAATGCACAATAAGCTTTGGGATTTACGATATTGGTCTTGGTGCAAAGAAGAGGTTCCATGATGTCATTTTTTACACATGTGGCATTCGACACGAACTCCCCTACAATCATGGATTTAGGGATTTAATTTTCTTTTGTAGAATTGTAACATATAGTCTGTAGATGCGCAACAAGCTTTCGGATTTTTGATATTTGTCTTGGTGAAACAAGAGGCCCCATGATGTCAATATTAACAAATGTGGATTTTGACACATTTGACATGTGACGCAAACTCCTCCTACATTTGGGGATTTAGGGATTAAATCTGTATGCAGAATTGTTTTTTTTTTTTATTTTGGCATATTTTCTTATATTCTGAGAAGTGTTTGGTAAACAACAAAATTCTGAAAACTTAGGATTCTGAAACGCGATTCCAATTTTAGTAAATTTCCTGAAATTCTCAAAGACCACTTTTTTTGGAATTCTACCTAGCAACCATACTTAAATTGCTTGTGTAGTTTAGGGCAAACATTTTCAACAATTGGATTTCAAAAATATTTGATTCCAATTTTGGTTAATTTCTTGAAGGTCTCAAAGACCATTTATTTTTTGGAATTCTACCTAGCAACTCTACTTGAATTGCTTGTGTAGTTAAGAACAAACATTTTCATCAATTGGATTTCAAAAATATTTGATTCCAATTTTGGTAAATTTCATGATGGTCTCAAAGACCACTTATTTTTTGGAATTCTACCTAGCAACCCTACTTTAATTGTTTTTGTAGTTTATGGCAAACATTTTCATCAATTGGATTTCAAAGATATTTGATTCCACTTTTGATAGATTGTCTGAAAGTGTCAAAGACCACTTATTTTTTTTTTAAATTCTACCTAGCAATCATACTTAAACTGCTTGTGTAGTTTAGGGCAAACCTTTTCATCAATTGGATTTCAAAAATATTTGATTCCAATTTTGGTAAACTTCTTGAGAGTCTAAAAGACCACTATTTTTTTTAATTCTAAATAGCAACTGTACTTGAATTGTTTGTGTAGTGTATGGCAAGCATTTTCAACAATTTGATTTCAAAAATATTGATTCCAAATTTCTGAAAGTCTCAAAGACCTGGTATTTTTGGAATTCTACTTAGAAACTAAAATCCTAGAATCCACATAGTAACAATAACGACTATCAATAGTTTGATTTAAAAAAAATTATGCCCAGTTGTATAACAACTGATATCTTTGTCAAACAGGGAGTGCGGGAATAGCTGTCGTTTCCTAAAACATTTTTTTTTTTTTAATTACGTTTTTTTTCTTTTTTTTTTTGGGTTATTTTAAAGTTTTGGGTTTTTTGTCTTGGATGATTCCTAAGGTGTGGCTGAGGGGCAGAATAAGCTCCAAGGATTCTCTAATTTTACGAAAAATGTAAGTCGTGCAGAAAATTAATATATGACAATTGAAGACAGCGACAAATTTGGAAGGCTTATCTCTTCCTCAGGTTAAGCATGTAAATCTGTTTATGCAGGCCTGAAAAATTAATTATATAAGTCTAAAGTCAAAGAAGGAATTTGAACATTGCACAAAACGAGAGTAAAAAACCAAATGTTGCGTATAGGCCCATGTCGATGATTTTACATTTCGTCAGTACAACTTGTAACCAAACGTTGGAAAACAACGTCGAGGTGTAACTTCTCGAAATTATGTAAAAAAAAGTGCTGATGCCCTGCAAATTTTGCAATTTCCGGTATAGTGAAAATCGCTAAAACATATCTCTTTTTATGAAGATAAAGATTATTTTAAGTGAATATATATAATATATATGAACAGTACACAAATAATTAAGTTTATATTTCGAAACCTATCCGCTCCTTTTCAATACACAATAAATTAGTAAAATTACAAGGAAACAAAACCTACTAACAAAGACTTCACTAATAAGTAAAACTAAAAAAAATAAAAAAAAAATAAGCAAAGTATCGACAGCTGCATTTTGATGCTTGTCAAATTGAAACATTTATCATTATTATCATGATTCTATAAGTATTTTAAGTTTTTGTGATTTGTTTTTATGTTTTGTTTTTGTTTTGTTTGTTTTGTTTGTTTTTCTTTCACAGAATGTTCAATCCAAACACTTAGATAAGCGTCTTCTCTCACTTATATGCATAAACTAAATTAACAGTAATTTCGGTATTTTGTTTTTGTTTGTTTTTTTTTTATATAATAATATAACAATTTAAATTTGGGTAATAACAAAATAACCGAACAGATTTGTCAAGGGCCGACGTCCATGAGATAAAAAGACACCTCAGATGGAAACCACCGGAAAAATGTCGATTGCAATCATTTATACATGATACAGGCATTTCAAAAGAAATAGTGAAGCTAACCGGTTTTATGACAATTACAGCCTCATTAAGAGCCATTAAATAATGTAACTATTCAGTTAATTTCTACTCTTGTAAAATTAATTACATTCCATTTTCTGGTCATTTTTCAAACTGTATATGACGGTAAGTAAATTGGTGTAACGATCCAGTTATACAGGTAAGCACTAGGTTATACCGAAAATTACCTGTATTGATCAAGTGCACGAGCAATTACAATAATCACTAATTTTTCCCTTTAACTGTAACAAATATAGTACATATGTGAAGGTTCTTGTTAATTTCATTCGCTGAAATGGACACATGATTTTAAGAATACTGTGAAAGTACAATTGTTCGTTGGGGTTCCAATTTTCGTGGTTCGCTTAAACCGCGAAATTAAGTTCCCAACGAAATGCATTTCTATCATAGACTTTTAATGCATAGAATTCGAAACCACGAACTTCAGTACCCACGAAATATTGAAATTTATGAAAACCACGAAAATTGATGTCCACGAATAAAAATACTTCCACAGTATTCGGCGTATTTTCAGTTTTGATTCTATTTATAGGTATGTTGACGTTATGTTCCTATTTTTACTTATACTGACGCTATATAACTAAATTAAAATCCGACTGTATCATTTTTTATCAAGAACACAGCTTGCATGTAAATATGTTTTACTTATTTTATGATTTGCAAATAAGAGATGAGTCGGCATTTAGTTATCCTGTGTTCACTCATACGGTCAGCATTTTCTATTTGGTGTGCAGGTCAATTTCTGAAATTCAAAAATGCCAGAGCTTCTATTTCGAATTGAGATCCGGAGTATCGACAACATCGGACTATATAAAGTGTAATGAGGAACCATGAAAACTACATGTATAAAATACAAAATGATGGACTTGTTCTCTGTCGATATGTAAAATACAGCGATGGAAACGTTCAACATTCCCAAAATAGCGCTCATCGTGTGAATCGTGTGTCATCGTGTAGATCGTTTGCGTTCATCTTGTAAATCGTGTGCGGTCATCGTGTATCGTGTAACGTGCAACGTTCATTGCGTGTATCGTGTATCGTGCGTTTACCCGTTTATTTAAATTCCGCATTTTATAGATAGGTTTACAAGTTTTTTGCAAAACACCGTTGTTTATTTTTTTTTTTTCAACTCGAAATATACTTTTTTACAACCGCCGATTTTACAAAAAGAAAATAAAAATATTATCAGATTAGGTATCACGTCTGGCGATTTTTTGTCACAAAAACATTTATTGTTTAGGAACGCAAACCTTTATTTAATCAACTTCCTTCAACAGTTCAATGCTATACCAACCTGTTCAATACAGTAAAACAATATTTTTTTTTATATCTATGGTTAAATCATAGGAGGTTTAAGTATTGCAGACACCGGTATAATATAAAATAGAGAAAAACTGCCCCTTCCTTTATATTCATGGTTAAATTATATGACGTTTTAGTATTGCAGACACCGGTATAATATAAAATAGAACCATAATATAAAATAGAGAAAAAGTGCCCTATCTTTTAAATTTATGGTTAAATTCTATCAAGTTATAGTATTGCGGACACCGGTATAATATAAAATAGAGAAAACGTCTACTATCTTTTATACTGATGGTTAAGTTTGATTCAACTTTTAGTATTGAGGACACCGGTTTAATATCAAATAGAGAAAAAGTGCACTATCTTTTATATTTATGGTTAAATTCTATCAAGTTTAGTATTGCAGACACCAGTATAATATAAAATGGAGAAAAAGTGTCCTATCTTTTATTTTTATGGTTAAATTCTATCAAGTTATACTATTGCGGACACCGGCATAATATCAAATAGAGAAAAAGTGGCCTATCTTCTATTTTTATTGCTAAATTCTATCAAGTTTTAGTATTGCGAACACCGTTATAATATAAAATAGAGAAAAAAGTGCCCTATCTTTTATATTTATGGTTAAATTCTATCAAGTTTTAGTATTTCCCACACCGGTATAATATGAAATAGGGAAAAGTGCCCTATCTTTTATATTTATGGTTAACTTCAATCAAGCTATAGTATTGGGGACACTGGTATAATATAAAATAGAGAAAAAGTGCCCTACCTTTTATATTGATGGTTAAGTTCTATCTAGTTATAGTATTGCGGACACCAGTATAATATAAAATACAGAAAATGTTCCCTAACCTTCTATTTTTATGGTTAAAATCTATCAAGTTTTAGTATTGCGGACACCTAATAATATAAAATAGAGAAAACGTGCCCTATCTTTTATATTTATGGTTAAATTCTATCAATTTATAGTATTGTAGACACCGGTAAGATATGAAATGGAGAAAAAATGTCCTATCTTATATATTTATGGTTAAATTCTATCAAGTTTTAGTATTGTGGACACAGGTATAATATGAAATAGAGAAAAGTGTCCTATCTTTTATATATATATATGGTTGAATTCTATCATTTTTTAGTATTGTGGACACCGGTATAATAGTAAGTTCGGTATTTAGTTATAGAGAAAAGTGCCCTATCTTTTATATTGATGGTTAACTTCTATCAAGTTATAGTATTGCGGACACTGGTATAATATAAAATAGAGAAAAACTGCCCCTTCCTTTATATCCATGGTTAAATTATATGACGTTCTTGTATTGCAGACACCGGTATAATATCAAATAGAGAAAAAGTGCCCTATCTTTTATTTTTATGGTTAAATTCTATCAAGTTATTGTAATGTGGACACCAGTATAATATAATATAGACAAAAAAGTTCCCTATCTTTTATATTTATGATTAAATTCTATCAAGTTACAGTAATGCAGACACCGGTATAATATAAAATAGAGAATGAGTGCCTTACCTTTTATATTTATGTTTAAATTCTCTCAGGTTACAGTATTGCGGACACCGTTATAATATGAAATAGAGAAAAAGTTCCCCATCTTTTATATTTATGGTTTAATTCTATCAAGTAAGTGAGAACCGAACCGTCAGTCTAAAAAGAACAATCCAAGGACAATGGCAACGTCGGAAAAACAAAAAAACGAAGACATAACATGGGCATGACACAGAAAAGAAAATGAAGACACGCACATATACAAAAATGAACAACCCGGACCAAGTTTTGGTATTGCGGACACAGGTATAATATCAAATAGAGAAAAAGTGCCCTATCTTTTATATATATGGTTAAATTCTATCAAGTTTTAGTATTGCGGACACTAGTATAATATAAAATAGAGAAAAAGTGCCCTATCTTTTAGATTTATGGTTAAATTCTATCAAGTTATAGTATTGCGGACACCAGCATAATATCAAATAGAGAAAAAATGGCCTATCTATTATTTTTATTGTTAAATTCTATCAAGTTTAAGTATTGCAGACACCGTTATAATATAAGATAGAGAAAGAGTGCCCTATCTTTTATATTGATGGTTAAATTCTATCAAGTTTTAGTATTGCCCACACCGGTATAATATGAAACAGGGAACAGTGCCCTATCTTTTATATTTATGGTTAACTTCAATCAAGTTATAATATTGGGGACACTGGTTTAATATAAAATAGAGAAAAAGTGCCCTACCTTTTTTATTTATGGTTAAATTCTATCTAGTTATAGTATTGCGGAAACAAGTATTATATAAAATAGAGAAAATGTGCCCTGACCTTCTATTTTTATGGTTAAATTAAGTTTTAGTACTACGGACACCTTATAATATAAAATAGAGAAAAAGTGCCCTATCTCTTATATTTATGGTTAAATTTTATCAAGTTATGGTATTGCGGACACCGGTAAAATATGAAATCGAGAAAAAATGCCCTATCTTATATATTTATGGTTAAATTCTATCAAGTTTTAGTATTGTGGACACAGGTATAATATGAAATAGAGAAAAGTGCCCTATCTTTTATATTTATGGTTAACTTCTATCAAGTTATAGTATTGCGGAAACTGGTATAATATGAAATAGCGAAAAAGTGCCATATCTTTTATATTTATGGTTAAATTCTATCAATTTTTAGTATTGCGGACACCGATATGATAGTAAGTTCGGTATTTAGTTTTAGAGAAAGGTGCCCTATCTTTTATATTAATGGTTAACTTCAATCAAGTTATAGTATTTCGGACACTGGTATAATATAAAATAGAGAAAAAACTGCCCCTTCCTTTATATTCCTGGTTAAATTATATGACGTTCTAGTATTACGGACACCGGTATAATATAAAATAGAGAAAAGGTGCCCTATCTTTTATATTCATTGTTAAATTCTATCAATTCATAGTATTGCGTACACCTGTATAATAAAAAATAGAGAAAAAGTGCCCTATCTTTTATATTTATGGTTAAATTCTATCAAGTTATAGTATTGTGGACTCCGGTATAATTTGAAAAAGAGAAAAAGTGCCCTTTCCTTGATATTCATGGTTAAATTATATTGAGCTTTAGTATTGCGGACACCGGTATAATACAAAATAGAGAAAAAATGCCCTTTCGTTTATATTTATGGTTAAATTATATTAAGTTTTAGTATTGCGGACACCGGTACAATGTAAAAAAGAGAAAAAGTGCGCTTTCTTTTATATATTTGGTTAAATTCTATCAAGTTTTAGTATTGAGGACACCGTTATAATATAACATAGACAAAAAGTGTCCTTTCTTTTATATTTATGGTTAAATTCTATAAAAGTTTTAGTATGGCGGACACCGGTATAATATAAAATAGAGAAAAAATGCCCTTTCTTTTATATTGATGGTTAAGTTATACCAAGTTTTCGCATTGTGGACACCGGTATATTATAAAATAGAGCAAAAGTGCCGTTTCTCTTATATTTATAGTTAAATTCTATCACGTGTTCTTATTGCGGACACCAGTATAAAACAAAACAGAGAAAAAATGTGCCCTTTCTTTCATATTTATGGTTAAATTATAGCAAGTTATAGTATTGCGGACCCCGGTATAATATTAAATAGAGCAAAAGTGTTTTTCTTTTATATTTATAGTTAAATTCTATCACGTGTTCTTATTGCGGACACCATTATAATACAAAACAGAGAAAAATGTGCCCTTTCTTTTATATTTATTGTTAAATTATAGCAAGTCTTAGTATTGTGGACACTGGTATAAAATGAAATAGAGAAAATGTGCCCTTTCTTATATATAAATGTTGAAATTATAAGAAAATTTTAGTATGTGTAAATCTAATTTAAAGGTAATGTATATTTTCTTAGGTTCATTTCTATGGTATATATTAGGACTTTTTTATTTGACGTAAATTATTTTTTGATTAAACATTGTTTATTTGATTTATTCATTTTTCTGGCAAAATTACAACATTTTAAGATTTTGTCAACCCTACTCTGATATTGTAACGGCAAAAGTGGAGACAGTTCCCGGGAGAAAGTTTGTAACACGATATTTCATATGAAAAACCGACCACTAGTATTTTCTTTTGTCAAAATTAACATTCGTTTTATCTTTATGTATCACATTGTAAATTACCATTTTATTTATGCTGTGAAATTTAGAATATCTCGACTTTTATTGCACGCTGATATTTTTCATTTCGAGTTCGTTTCATGAAAATATATAAGATTTTTAACCGACACGGTGCACGTTACACGGTACACGGTACACGATACACGGTACACGATACACGATTGAGAACTTTCTGTATCATTCACCGTGCGAATCGTATGCGCTCAACGTGTGGACCGTGTGCGTTCATCGTGTGAATGGTTTGTGTGTGGTAGGGAATGTTGAACGTTTCCATCGCTGTATATTTATTTTTCACAGACTTCGTCCTATATCAAAGAAATCCAAGAGGTCCATACCAAACAATGTCCATAAAGATATAATATATACATATGTCTAATAAGATTTCCAAGTTTGTTGCTATTTTAAGACGTTATACTAAAACAATGAAGATATTCAAACGGTCTATAAATTCAGTCGACGTGGAAACTTGACTATCTCCCCGGATTTGCGAATATTTACGCTAATGCAGGACCTAAAAATTTAAATATAACGGTCTATGGTAGGAACCCAACATGGTTAGAATTAGAGACATACATATCGAGATTGCCTTCCCACTTGGGGATTTTGCTGTTCTTCGAATGCACAGATATAACAGACAGATTACACTGCTCACGCCATCTCTGTGTGAGTCCAAAAGGATGTAAAATAGAATGAACTACAAATTTATTGTGGCACGTAATACGAGACTTAAGTATATTAATTAACCGAAATTTGAACATGTCAGTGGTAGTCCAGTTGTAGCGTACCATATTTCTAACCAAAACCCTAACCCTAAAGGGTTAAAAGTCTGGTAATTATTATTATTTTATTATCTAATCGATCGAGTTCAAAATTTATGACTTTTTATATGTCACTTAATTATGTAGACTGGAAATTCTGTCCTTTGTGTTGAACATATTATATATTATGTCACCCTTATAATTATTAACATCCTTGTTGGTATCGATGAGAAATCTGTCAGACTCTTATATATATAGACACTACAGATTATCTGCAGAAAATGGAATCCTTGAATCCTCTTCCGTCCGAAACTATTCTTGTCTCGATGGACGTGACATCCTTATATACAAATATTCCACACGACGATGGAAAAGAAGCGTGGAGAGAAGTTTGGGACAATCTCATTGTTAAAGAACCACCCACAGAATGTCTTGTCCGGTTGCTGACGTTAGTGCTCAAACACAATAACTTTACTTTCAACGGAGATCACTTTCTACAAGTAAATGGCACTGCTATGGGCACAAAAATGGCACCATCATAAGCAAATATTTTCATGGGAAAACTTGAAAAACAATTATTACAATCTACAATCCACAAACCCCTCTCTTGGTTCCGTTTCATAGAAGATGTCGATATGAAATGGATTGAGGCCGGAGATCGTCTCGATGAATTTATTGAACTGAGTGTGGAATTTTTGGTCTTCAACATGTCGGGGAAACTAAACAGCAGTTCAGCAAACGTCTGAACGGTCACAGTAT